>CAKNYM010051511.1:287804-310533 GCA_932195095.1 Andricus curvator
CTGATTTAAAATCCAGAGTAAAAAATTGCAAAATTCAAAATGTGGATCCAATTTGGCGGATCAAAATTGTAAAAATTAAATTAGAAATTGCAAATTAACAAGAATTATTAATTATTTAAACAATTGTCATTAACAAATTCAGAATTTGGCTATTTTTTAAAGAAAACGCTCAATTTTTTCACTATGCTATAATAATTGGATAATATATAAGAATTATTAATTATTTAAATAATTTTCATAAACACATTCAGAGTTTGGCTATTTTTCAACCAAAAACCGATTTGACTAAAAATTGCTACATCGGAGATTTTCGATTCGCTGATTTTAAACCCGAAGTCAAAATTTCAAAATTCAAAATGACGGATTCAATATGCCGGATCGAAGTTTATTAAAAAAACGATTTGACTAAAAAATAGCCACTCGGGGTTTTTTTGAGTCGCTGATTTAAAATCCAGAGTAAAAAATTGCAAAATTCAAAATGTGGATTCAATTTGGCGGATCAAAATTGTAAAAATTAAATTAAAAATTGCTTAGTCCGGGGCTTTCCGGGTCGCTAATTTAAGATTTTAAAGCCGAAATTTCAAAATTCGAAGTGGCGGATTAAAAATGTTTAAAAAATAGCTGTTCGGGGTTTTTTGTTTCACTTATTTCAAATCTAAAGTTTAAAATGGTGGATCCAATATGGCGAATCGAAATTATAAAGACAAAACCGATTTGACTAAAAATTGTTACTTGGGGGATTTTCAGGTCACTTTTTCGAATCAAAAATTACCAAATTGAAAATGGCGGATCAAAATTGTAAAAACAAAACTTATTTGACTAAAAATGACTACTTGGCTGGTTTTCAGGTCACTGTTTCAAATCAAAAATTAAAAAATTAAAAATGGCTGATTAAATATGGAGGATTGAAATTGTAGAACCAGAACCGATTTGACTAAAAATTGCTACATCGGGTATTTTCGGGTCGCTGATTTCAAATCCAAAGTCAAAATAACAAAATTCAAAATGGCGGATCGAAATTGTAAAAAAAAACTTATTCGACTAAAAATTAGTACTTGGCTGATTTTCAGGTCACTGTTTGAAAACCAAAATTTGAACATTCTAAATGGCGAATTCAATATGGAGGATCAAAATTGTGAGAAAAAAAACGATTTGACTAAGAAATAGCTAGTCGGGAATTTTTTGGGTCGCTGATTTAAAATCCAAAGTCAAAATTTCAAAACTAAAAATGACGGATTGAAATTGTAAATCCAGAACCGATTTGACTAAAAATTGCTACATCGGGGATTTTCGGGTCGCTGATTTCAAATGCAAAGTCAAAATAACAAAATTCAAAATGACGGATCGAAATTGTAAAAACAAAACTTATTTGTCTAAAAATTACTACTTGGCTGATTTTCAGGTGACTGTTTCAAAACCAAAATTTGAAAATTAAAAATGTCAGATTAAATATGAAGGATCAAAATTGTTTAAAAAAACGATTTGACTAAGAAATAGCTACTCGGGAATTTTTTGGGTCGCTAATTTTAAATTCAGAGTCAAAATTTCAAAACTCAAAATGGCGGATTTAAATTATAAAAAAACTGATTTTAATACAAATTGCTACTCGGGGTTTTTTTTTCATGCCGCTGATTTCAAATCAAATTTTCAAAATTAAAAATGGCAGATTCAATATGGCGGATTTAAATTGTAGAAACATTTGACTAAAAATTGCTACATCGGGGTTTTTCGGGTCACTGATTTCAAATCTAAAGTCAAAATTCTGAAATTCAAAATGGCGGATAAAAAACTGATTTGAATAAAAATTGCTTCTCGGGTGTTTTTCGAATCGCTGATTTCAAATCAAATAAACAAAATGCAAAATAACAGATCCAATATGGCTGATGGGAATTATAAAAACAGAACCGATTTAGCTAAAAATTGCTGCTCGGGGTTTTTTCGGGTCGCTGATTTCAAATATAGAGTCCAAATTATCAAATATAAATTATTAAAAAAATCTAGTTTGAATAAAAATTGCTACTCGGGTGTTTTTCGGATCGCTAATTTCAAATAAAAAATAAAAATGTCAAAATTCAAATAACAGATCCAATATGGCGGATGGGAATTATAAAAACAGAACCGATTTGGCTAAAAATTGCTGCTCAGGGATTATTAGGGTCGCTGGTTTCAAATCAAAATTCAAAATGGCAGATCCCATACGGCGGATTGAAATTATGAAAACAGAACCTATTTGACTGAAAACTTGCTACTTAGTGGTTTTTCGGGATGACCAAATATTTTAGTTTAGTTTAGGTTAGGGCTTTAGGACACAATGGAGCGGCTCAAACAGGAAGAAGGTGAAATACCATACGACTTTCCCGTGAAGGGTCTAGTAAGCCTTTTCCATCTTTTTCTAGAGGGATGTGACGACGTGTGCAGATATGCGAATACTCAAACCCCAAACATTTCTTTGGGGTCTACTTAGTAGGTTTCCCCATAAGAAATTGGAAACCAGTTCTTTGGTTCTTCGATCTGCTTTACTACACCAATACCCTGACCATTAATATTTAAAGACCAAAATTCTAATCTTGTAAACTTTTTAATATAGAATATTTTATAAATGGAATAAAACAAATTTAAATTTATAAATTTTTTATTTATTATTCTCAGGACTGCCACAGCCTAATTTATTAAAACGAAAAATAAAAAATGTAGGTCCTTCAAAACTAAAATTTTAAATAATTTTATTGAAACATTATGAGTTACGAACATTCAAATTAACAGCGTGGGAAATTGATCTTTGAAAAGCTTACAAAATTATTTGAAATTCATTAAAATTTTTGGAAAACGTGAAAATCTTCTAAAATTTCTTGAATTGTTAAGAAATTTTTTTTAATCCGTGGAAATATTTTTAATCTCTTGAAAACCGATGAAATCTTTTTAAATTATATAGTTTGAATGTAAGCCTTTAAAATTCCGTGAAATTTTAATGAAATCTAACGAAATTGCTTGAAATCCAGGAAAATTCTCTGGAATTCAAATTGAATTAAATTTATTCATTAAGGTTCTCTGAAAAAAGCCGTTTAAATCCATATAATAAATCTTTGAAATCCTTTAATCTTGTGAAATTCCTTGGAATAATTTAAAATCCCTTGAAGTCTTTGAAATCGCTAGGAATTCCTTCAAATTTAATTTAATTTAATTTATTTTCCCAAACTTGCTAGAAATATTTGGAAATCCTACAAAATTCTTTGAAATCCTCTGAAATTTTTTAAATCTCTTGAAAGCCTTTGGAATTTCTTAAAATCCCGGGAAATCCCCATCCGTGGAAATATTTTTAATCTCTCTTGAAAACCGATGAAATCTTTAAAAATTAATTGAAACATTTGGAAAACCCTCAAAATTAAATTTAAAAAGCTTAAAATTCTTAAGTTTTCATGTAAAAATTTGGATTTTCAAAAAGATAGATGAATTTTTAACCAAATAATTGAATTTGCAAACAGATAGCTGATTTTGAACTAAAAAAGATCCGTTTTCAACCAAAAATGGAATAGTTACATTTTCAGTTTAAAAAATTAATTTTCCACCAAAGAAAAACAGATTTTTTTTTTAAAACAAATTTAGTTTAACTGAAATAGTTGAATTTTCAACAAAAGGATGTATGTTCAAACAAGAAGATTAATTTTCTACAAAAATACGACTTTTCATCAAAATGCACGAATTTTCAACGAAATAGTTGAATTTTCAACTAAAAAAAGACAATTTTTTAAACAAAATGGTTGAATTTGGAAATAAATAGTTTAATTTTGAACTAAAGAAGATCAATTTTCCACCAAACATGAAATAGTTAAATTGTCGGTAAAAAAAATAATTTTATTAAAATGTAAATATTATAAGTTAAAACTGCTGAATCTTCAACTGGAATAGTTAAATGTTCAGTTAAAAAAATTCACTTTCCACCCAAAAAAAAAACAGATTTATTTTAAAAACAAATTTAGTTTCACTTTCAACCAAATAGTTTAATTTGCAAAAAAAAAAATTTTTTTAACTAAACTGATGAATATTTAACTAGAATACTTCAATTTTCAACCAAAAAGATGAATTTTAAAACAAGAAGATTAATTTTTTACCAAAAATACGATTTTTCAACAAAATACATAAATTTCAACGAAAAAGTTGAATTTTCAACTAAAAAAAGACAAATTTTCAACAGAATAGCTGAATTTTGAACTAAAAAAGATCATTTTTTCACCAATCATGAAATAGTAGTTAAATTTTCGGTTAATAAATAATTTTATTAAAATATAAATATTATAAGTTAAAACTGCTGAATCTTCAACTGGAACAGTTGAATTTTCAACAACAAAAAAATTAATTTTCTACCCAGAAGATTAAATTCTACCAAAAAAGTCAAATATTCAACTAAAAAAGATAATTTTTTAACCAAAAATTGAATGTATCAACATTTTCAGAAAAAAAGTTAATTTTCAAAAAAAAAAAAAATTTCAACGAAATATTTAAAGTTGCAACTGCAATTGTCACATTTTTAGTAAAAAAATTTCAGCCAAAGTAAAAACGAATTTTCAAAAAAAAGCTCATTTTTCAACCAAGGAGATGAATTTTGAATTAAAATAATAAATCTTCAACCAAAAAAAATCATTTTTAGCAAGGAAGTAACTTTCAACAAAGTAATTTAATCTTCATTCCAAAAAGATGAATTCTGAACAAAAAAAGTAGTAGTTGATATTTAAACAAAAAAGATTTAAATTTGTAATAAAAAACAATTTAATTCAACAAAAAAGAACGATCTTAAAAAAATATATGAATTTTCAACCAGATACTTGAATTTGCAACTAAAACCGATCAATTTTCAACCAAAAACAGAACAGTTATATTTTCAGTTAAAAAAATGAATTTCAAGAAAAAAAAAATTAATTTTCAACCAAATAGTTTAATACAGTAATATAAAGATACTTTTACAAATGCAGAATCATTGTTATTAAATTTAATATTGCAATTTAAAAAAAATAAGCAAGCTCTCCCAAAAATTCCCTGACTTAAAAAAAATTCCCTGACATTTCCAGGTTTTTCCAGGTATATAAAAATTTCCTGACGATTCCAGGTTTTCCAGATTTTCCAGGTACGATAGATACCCTGTTATATTTTATCAAACAAAAAAAAACTAGTTGTTTGTATTAATATATTATTAATATTATAGATCAATCGATTTTCCTCGAATCAAGGAATCTTTTCTATTCTCGCATCAACTTTAAATTATGAGAATGAGAAAATTTTTACTATAAAAATCGATTTTAAAAATATATAATTTACCATAACTTCCCCACTCTTTATTAAAATGTATTAATAGTGCAGGTCAATCGATTCGTCTCGAACCAAGGAATCTTTTATATTCGTGCATCAACTTTGAATTATGCTGATGAAAAAAGTTTTACTATAAAAAACCGATTTTCAAAATATATAAATTACCATAACTTCCCTACTCTTTAATAAAATGTATTGGTATTGCAGGTCAATCGATTTGTCTCGAACCAAGGAATCTTTTATATTCTTGCATCAACTTTGAATTATGCTATGGAAAAAAGTTTGACTATAAAAACCCGATTTTTAAAATATTATTGAGTGCTAAAAAAATGCAATAAATATTTTTAGAAATCCTTCGGTCTGTTTTAAGATATTAGTGGTGAAAATAAGCCCTCCAAATTTCATCAATTTATTTGCAACCGTTTTCAAGTTATCCTGTTCACAAAAAAGTGTGACATTCACGCACACACATCCGGACAATTGCTTAAAACCTTAGAACATTGTATTAGCCTTTTTTTAATTGAGGAAGATTTAATTAAATGAATTAAAATTTTTTGGAAAATGTTACCATTAGAAAGCTTCCTCTATGAGGAAGCAAAAACGTAAAAAATTAAGAGTGACGAAAAAAGGACACTCTTGATGTCCCATTTCTATATGGAAATGCCCATATAAAGATTCTTTGGAACTCGGCTTCAGGTGAGAGATATGAGAAAAATGTTGGAAGCTCAGCATCTTGATTCATCTCATGAGTGTGGAGAAGAAATTGCAATTTCTGAAATTGTCGACTGGAATGTCACTCCAGAGACCTGCTGACGACAAGGTTTTGATCGCGAGCCGAGCAAAAGCAAACGATTCGGTTTGGTCACGGAGTTGCTCTTAGGGCGTCAGGCTCAGGTAGCTATGCGAGCACTATGCGAGCTGCCCTGGTATCAGGTAGGCAAGATTTCTTCTTTGTCTTTTTCTTCTTTTTCCTCTATTACTTCCTGTCCTTTTTGCCCCACGCTTCGGCGGGTCCATTGATCAGAGAAGGTCACTTCGTTATTTGAATTTATGAATCTCCTGGTCCCAGGTGACTGACTGGTCCCTTGGTCCCTTCCTTCTTCTGGCCTACAATCTTCAGGCGCAACCTCAATCCTCAACATGAATGAACTTCTCTAAAAAGGGTAGACTTTCCAAGTACAGGTGGTCAGACCAGGTCCTACTATTAACTTTACTATACTACGCTTGCAAAATCTTTCAGAAATCGGAAGGTGCCATTCAAAACCAGCTTCCTTGCTTCCTTCCTTCCTCTTTGAACAGAATTATTGCTGAAGCGAAAAATTGAGAAATTATCTAAGGGCGCATTGTCATAAAGACATAAACCGCTGATAAGTTATTCCAACGACCCTGGAACCTGAAGCTTCAAGCTAAAGCTATAGATATAAATTGAATAGAAATGCTAATTTTTGAAAATCTTCAGCATTCAAGAGACAATTAGAAAGAGACACAAGGACATGAGAATTTTGCAGCAAACTTTCTTTTTGATGAAAAACGATGTTATTTTCTCGGTTATCAGGGTGGTATCAAGTGATGATGGTGATTAAATAAACAACACTGCTTTGATTGATTTAATCACCGTCATCGCTATTTTAAATATTTCACAAATTTCACAAAGATTTCACGAAGAGTTCAAAGATTGCAGAATATAATAAAGATTTCAAAGCTTTCACAAAGATGTTAGACTTCAAAGATTTCATTTGAAATCGTATAATTTTGAGTTATTTACAATTTCAAGCACTTTTAATATATATAATTGTTCAATTTCCAGCGCTTTTAAATTGAATAAGTATACTATTTTGCAGCAAACTTTCTTTTTGACGAAAAAAAATGCTACTTTAAAAATATTTAAGCTAATTTAATAATATTTAAAAGGCAGTTTTCAAAATCCAGCAGTTTTGAATTTTCAAGATTTCAAAGGTTTCAGAGATTACAAAAGATTTCAGAACATTTAAAAGATTTCGCAAAGATTTGGAAGATTTCAAAAAATTATAGAACATTTCAAAGATTTCACACTTCAATTTGAAATTGTACAATTTTTAATTATTTAAAATTTCAAGCGCTTACAATTTATAATTCTTCAATTTCCAAGGCTCTAATTTTAATAAGTCTACCACATCATAATCTTGCAGCACACTTTATTATTTTTTTAAACAATGCTATTTTAGGAAAATTAAAGAAAACTTAATAATTTTTAAAAGGTTGTTTTTAAAATGCAGCAGTTTTGAATTTTCAAGATTTCAAAGCTTTCACAAAGATTTTAAAATGTTTCAAAACATTTCAGACATTTCAAAGATTTCGCAAAGATTAAAAAGACTTCACACAGATTTTAGGAAGATTTCGAAGATTCCAGAAGATTTCAAAACATTTTACAATAGATTTCAAAACTTTCGCAAAGATTTTAGAGACAACTAGAAAGAGACTCAAGGCTATCAGAATTTTGCAGCAAACTTTCTTTTTGATGAAAAAGAATACTATTTTAGGAATATTACAGAAAAATTAACAATTTCCGAAAGGCTATTTTTAGAATGTAGAAGTTTTTAATTTTTATGATTTCAA
Source organism: Andricus curvator (assembly GCA_932195095.1). NCBI lineage: Eukaryota > Metazoa > Arthropoda > Insecta > Hymenoptera > Cynipidae > Andricus > Andricus curvator. Next base: position 295,701 of record CAKNYM010051511.1, read on the forward strand.
AGATTTTAAGATATTGTAGAAGATTTCAAAGCTTTCGCAAAGATTTTAAAGACAACTAGAAAGAGACACAAGGATATCCGAATTTTGCAGCAAATTTTCTTTTTGATGAAAAACAATGCTATTTTAGGAATATTAAAGAAAATTTATTAATTTCTAAAAGGCTATTTTTAGAATGTCGAAGCTTTTAATTTGTAACATTTCAAAGATTTTAAGATATTGTAGAAGATTTCAAAGCTTTCGCAAAGATTTTAAAGACAACTAGAAGGACATCAGAATTTTGCAGCAAAGTTTCTTTTTGATGAAAAACAATGGTACTGTAGGAATATTAAAGAAAATTTAATAATTTCTGAAAGGCTATTTTTAAAATGTAGAAGCTTTTAATTTTTATGATTTCAAAGATTCCAGAAGATTTTAAAATATTGTCGAAGATTTCAATCAAAGATTTAGCAAATATTTTAAAGCCAACTAGAAAGAGACACACAAGAGCATCTACATTTTGCAGCAAACATTTTTTTTTATGAAAAAAATTCTTTTCTATGAATATTAAAAAAACTTATTAATTTCTACAAGGCTATTTTTTAAATTTTGAAGTCTTTAATTTTCAAGATTTCAAAGCTTTATCAAAGATTTCACGAAATATTCAAAGATTCCAGAAGATTTCAAAATATTCTAGAAGATTTTAAAGAATTCGCAACAATTTTAAAGTTAATTAGAAAGAGAGACAATGGCATCAGAATTTTGCAGCAAACTTTCTTTTTTATGAAAAAGAATGCTATTTTAGGAATATTAGAGAAAAATTAACAATTTCTAAAAGGCTATTTTTAGAATGTAGAAGTTTTTAATTTTTATGATTTCAAAGATTTTAAGATATTGTAGAAGATTTCAAAGCTTTTGCAAAGATTTTAAAGACAACTAGAAAGAGACACAAGGACATCCGAATTTTGCAGCAAATTTTCTTTTTGATGAAAAACAATGCTATTTTAGGAATATTAACGAAAATTTATTAATTTCTAAAAGGCTATTTTTAGAATGTCGAAGCTTTTAATTTCTAATATTTCAAAGATTCCAGAAGATTTCAAAGATTTTAAGATATTGTAGAAGATTTCAAAGCTTTCGCAAAGATTTTAAAGACAACTAGAAAGAGACACAAGGACATTAGAATTTTGCAGCAAACTTTCTTTTTGATGAAAAACAATGCTATTTTAGGAATATTAAAGAAAATTTCAAAATATTGTAAAAGATTTCAAAGATTTAGCAAATATTTTAAAGCCAACTAGAAAGAGACACGAGGGCATCAGAATTTTGCAGCAAACTTTCTTTTTGATGAAAAAAACTGCTATTTCAGGAATATTAAAGAAAATTTAATAACTTCTCAAAGGCTATTTTTAGAATGTCGAAGCCTTTAATTTTTATGATTTCAAAGATTCCAGAAGATTTTAAAGATTTTAAGATATTGTAGAAGATTTCACAGCTTTCGCAAAGATTTTGAAGACAACTAGAAGGACATCAGAATGTTGCAGCAAAGTTTCTTTTTGATGAAAAACAATGCTATTTTAGGAATATTAAAGAAAATTTAATCATTTCTAAAAGGCTATTTTTAGAATGTAGAAGCTTTTAATTTTTAAGATTTCAAAGATTCCAGAAGATTTAAAAATATTTTAGAAGATTTCAAAGATTTAGCAAATATTTTTAAGCCAACTAGAAAGAGACACAAGGGCAGCAAACTTTCTTTTTGATGAAAAGCAATGCTATTTTAGGATTATTAAAGAAAATTTAATAATTTCTAAAAGGCTATTTTTCAAATGTCGAAGCTTTTAATTTTTAAGCTTCAAAGATTCCAGAAGATTTCAAAATATTGTAGAAGATTTCAAAAAAGATTTAGCAACTATTTTAAAGCCAACTAGAAAAAGACACAAGGGCATCCAAATTTTGCAGCAAACTTTCTTTTTGATGAAAAGCAATGCTATTTTAGGAATATTAAAGAAAATTTATTAATTTCTAAAAGGCTATTTTTAGAATTTCGAAGCTTTTAAGATTTCAAAGATTCCAGAAGATTTCAAAGATTTTAAGATATTGTAGATGATTTCACAGCTTTCACAAAGATTTTGAAGACAACCTAGAAGGACATCAGAATTTTGCAGCAAAGTTTCTTTTTGATGAAAACAATGCTATTTTAGGAATATTAAAGAGAATTTAATCATTTCTAAAAGGCTATTTTTAGAATGTAGAAGTTTTTCATTTTTATGATTTCAAAGATTTCAAAATATTGTAGAAGATTTCAAAGATTTAGCCAATATTTTAAAGCCAACTAGAAAAAGACACAAGGGCATCAAAATTTTGCAGCAAACTTTCTTTTTGATGGAAAACAACGCTATTTTAGGAATATTGAAGAAACTTTAATAATTTCTAAAAGGCTATTTTTTAAATGTTGAAGTCTTTAATTTTCAAAATTTCAAAGCTTTATCAAAGATTTCACAAAAATTTCAAAGAGTCCAGGAGATTTCAAAATATTCTAGAAGATTTTAAAGCTTTCGCAACAATTTCAAAGTTAATTAGAAAGAGACACAAGGACATCAGAATTTTGCAGCAATCTTTCCTCATCAAGAAGGCCATTGACAGGAAGGGATTTGGTTACACGCTGACAGTGATGAGTAAGCCGCTTGTTTTTATGAATGAAAATGAAGATACTGAATGAATTTTAGAAACTACAAAAAAAAAACCGAATAAATAAAATGCAAGAAAAGTATTAAAAAGTGGAGGAAGTCAGCTGTTTTTTGTGGATGTAACGGAAATACCGATGAGGAATCCGATCGACTTCCTGCCTTCGATGATAAACAGCAGCGGTATGCGAAATTTGCTGATTCGACCATGTGCATTGGATTACTGCATACAATTTTATGAATTAACGTTAATTAGTTGGAGGAAGTAATGAAGCTTGCGTAACGAGTAAGGACGTAGGACGTAGGTGAACATTTGAACAATGTGTAGGAGCCAGGGCGGATATAGCAACGTTATTCTTAATTTTCTGCTGGGTGTAATGCACGAGGCTTGTACACGCACGCGCTTTTATACATACGATGTCTTTCTCAAGAATGCATCAATTAAAATACTTGTATGCGATCACGGATTTACATAATCGTTAGGTACTCTCTATTAGTCGACCTCATAATTAGATGAGTTCCCAGGGGTTGTCGACATTGAATAGCGATCTTCCAACGACCTTGATACATTAAAGAACGATTAATACTTAATTTAATTTAAGTTTAAACAAAGTCCACATTTTTTATTTAGAAACGAAGTTTTAACAAAATATTTCAATCTTCAACCAAGCAGTTTAATTGTATACCAACAAGATTAATTTTCTACCCAAAAAGGCGAATTGTCAACAGAATACAAGAATTTCCAACCAAAAAGTATAATTTTCAACTAAAAAAAGATCAATTTTCAATAAAAAACGGCGTAGTTAAATTTTTAATTAACAAAATTCATTTTCAATAAGAAAAACGAATTTTTAACAAAATAGTTCTATCTTCAACCAGGCAGTTAAATTTTCAACAAGCAAGATTAATTTTCTACCAAAAAAGACGAATTTTTAACAAAATACAAGAATTTTAAACCAAAAAGTCTAATTTTCATCTAAAAAAAGATTAATTTTCAACAAAACAAAAAAAAAAGTTTTGAACAAAACAGTTGAATTTTCAACTAAAAAAATAAATTTTTAACAAAGCAGTTCAACTTTCAACCTCCACGAAAAGAAACTTTCTATAAAAAAGACGAATTTTCAGCAAGAAATATGAATTTTCAAACCAACAGTTGAATTTGCAGCGCAAAAAGGTCAACTTTCAACCAAAAATGGAATACATAAACTTTCAGCTGAAAATATTAATTTTCAACGAAAAAGTATTTTCAACAAAATATTTAAATTTTCAACCAAAGAGATGAATTTTCAACTAAAACGGTGAATCTTCAAATGTAAAAGAGGAATTTTGAGCAATGTACTTTATCTTTTACCAAGTAGTAACATTTTTAATAAAAAAAAATTAATTTTGCATCAAAAGAATAATTTTTTACCAAAAAGATGTATTTTAAACTAACATTTATTTTCTACCAATAAAGACAAATTTTCAACAAAATACATGATATTTCAACTCGAATTTCAACCATACAGTTGAATTTTTATTTTTAATTGTACAAATTTCAATTGATAAAATTAATTTTCAATAAAAAAACAAAGGTTCAACATAATAATTACATTTTCAACCAAATAATGAAATTTTTAACCAAAAAGGTCAAATTTGAACAAATGATATTTTTTTAAACTAAGAGAGATAATTTAAAAAAATGGAAATTCCAACAAAAAACTAATTTTAAACTAAAATGATGTATCTTTAACCAAAAAAATGAATTTTTAAAAAAGTAGTTCAACCGAATAGTAAAATTTTCAATGAAAAAATGAATTTTGCACATAAAAAAAGATTAATTTTCTACCCAAAAAGGCGAATTTTCAAGAAAACTTTTTACCAATGAAGACAAATTTTCAACATAATAAACGATATTTCAACTAAATATTTGAATTTTCAACTAAAAAGGTCAATTTTCCACAACCAAAAATTTTAGTTTTAAAACAAAAAGAGTTGATATTTCAACCAAAAAACGTTTTTTTTAAATAAAAAAAACAGTGGAATCCAACCAAATAAACAAATTCGTAACAAAATAGTTGAACCCTCAACCAAATGGTTGACTTTTTAACAAAAAAAAATCAATTTTCAACCAAAAATGGAACAGTACAAATTTCAATTAACATAATTAATTCTGAAAAAAATTACAACTAATAAATAATTAAATTTTCAACCAAATAATAAATTTTTTAGCCAAAACGATGAATTTTCAACAAATTATATTTTTTTAAACTAATAAAGATCCTTTTTCAACAAAAAATGGGAAAGTTAAATTTCTGGTTAAAAAATTGATTTTTAAACAGCAACAAAATAATTTTAAACTAAAATGACGAATCTTTAACAACAAAAAATGAATTTTTAACAGTCGCTCAACTTTCAATTAAGTAGTTGATTTTTTAACCAAAAAATACAAATTCTCAACGAAGATTCAATGTTAAATCAAAAACAGTTCAATTCAACCAAAAAGATGAATAATTTTGAATGAAGAAAATTTATTTTCTACCAATAAAGACGAATATATCTAATAGTTTCGAATGATATAACCCGTAATTTTCAATGTGTTAACCAGTCAATTATAATTAATTTTTATCATTTATTAAATGAAGTGTCTACGTGTACTGAAAAAATCTGGGTATTCATACCGAGGCCTTTATTAAAATTTCAAAAATTAAAAAAAAAATTTCAACATATTTCACAAAACTATACAAAAAATTTGCCATAACTTTTGAACCAGTAGGACATTTTTTTCTTCAAAAATTAAAAATCCCAAAAACACACAGAAGATATTCTACCGTACTAATAAGGAAAAACTTACGTAAGTGACTTTGCGATTCCGGTTTATTTTCTTATACCCGGCAATGGTAAATTCAACCTAAACGTTAATATCGCTTACGACACGTTTTCCCAGATACGGCATTATTGTCCGATCAAGAAAAAGTTTTTCAAATGAAAACTGGGTATGAGTGGGCAACTTTAGCGGACAATTAAAATTCAATCAGAAAAAAAGTTGGAAATCGAACCGGCCTATTACTCAGTACATTGCCCCGAATCTTAATATTTCAAATTGAATCCTGGAGGGTTTTGATACGGTCCAATCGTTGGTAATGCAACCGTAACGAAGACTCTTCGAACCATCGGTTTATGGTTTCTGAATCTCAGTTTCTCAATTGCTTGACTTTATCGTCTTACGATCCGACGCGAAGAGTAAATACTCATTTAAAACGTCATCTTCTTTTAATATCTGTCCCTTCTTTTTTGCCTCCTCATAATCTTCCTCCTATAATCTTCTTACAATGTACGATTCGGATTTGGAATCCAGAAAAAATCCTTGTAAATCATCTTGACAGGATTGAAGTGTGATTACGAAGGAGTCGACACGATGTTTGAAAAAGAGCGATCTTGTCGTTGGATTGGAAGCTTCAGCATTCGTTCAATTCATGGAAGCGTAACGAACAAGATCGTTCCATCAGCCTTTCTATCCTCGGTTGACGGAGTTGCAAAGAGAATAACTTAGAGAACAAGAAAAAAGGAAGACGGATTCATCGAAGAAAAACCCTCGAAGGACGTCATCAAAGTTTCTTCCATTCTTTCAATGAGCAGGCTTTTACTTTGTTCTTCAAGAGGATATCTACTCTTCACAATACGATTCAAGAAGGAGCATCCGGAGAAGAGTTTTTTCAAGTGAAACTTCTGTACACGCGGTGTGAACATTTCACAGAAAATCCTGGGGTATTACTTTGATCTTGAAGTAAAAGTGATCCAAATTCTTTGAATCTTTGAAAAAACCACTTGCTAGGATCGTGAAGTTGGGCATGTACATGTTTTTGATCCTTGAAAGTGGATCACTTTGATATTAAACGGAAGAGTGAATTGAGTTTCAGGACAATTGGTAAACCAAATGAAATAAAAAAAGAAACAATGTGCGTGGAAACCACGCGCGTCAGAAGTGAAACTTCAGCAACAACGGAACAATGCATGATAACGACATTCATTGCACATAAAACGTATATTTCCAATGAAATATCCATTCTTTTTGATGAAGGAACACTTATATTTCTGTACTAAATGATTTTCTTTCTTTCAATTGAACAATAACCCTATGATTTACCTTTCCCTTTTCTTTCCTTTTTCTTTCACTTACAAGTTTCACTTCCAAATTGAATGATTTGAAAGCGCAAGAAACAATGCAACTTGAAAGTGAAAAATTAAGAGAAACAGAGGACACTCCTCAAAAGTATGCCGAATTCGGTGTAGTTTTGAGTTACAACATTTTTGAGACACGAAAACAAATAAACACACGATGAAAGCCTTCATTGTTGAAAATAAGATGCAAGCAATTTCACACCAATGGTTTTATGTTCTTCCACAAGAAGAATGGCCATTTCATTGGCAATATATATATATGATTTATGTGTAATGAATGTCGATATCCTTACACTTCAGTAGTGTAAACTTGGCATTGTTCCATCTTTGCTGAAGTTTCACTTCGGCCGCACGTGGTTTCCACCCACATTTTTTTTATACAGTATACCGAATCTCCACTATTTATCTCACAGAAAAAACTGAAGTTAAATTTTGTTGCATGTAAAATTTTCGGCTGTTAAAGATTACATGCTATTTGGCGAAAGTTTATCTTACGATGGAATAAAAGCTGTCGTCTGCTACGTCCTTTGCAGCAATGGAAAACCGGCAAAGTATGAGTGAAAATCTATATAAATCAGGACACCAGTTTTAAAACAACTTTTTACTAACCTAATTGTTATTTTGAAAATAATTAGACTTTTCGCGGACGAATCAAAACGTATTTTTCCTGAATGTAAATAAAGAACTTGACTCAACAACAACCATCGTCACCATCTTTAAAGATTATTCCATGGCTTATGAAGTTCATGAGATGGTAACCGATCTTGAATGATTTTATCGTGATACTTTCTGCCACAGTCGGTATTGTAGGTTAAGAACAAAACGAAAAATGGGAATCGAATTAATTTTGAAGTGGCTTTGTGGACATCAATGAGGTATTTAATGTTGTCACGTCAGCTGGCAAGTTGTCTACATGCCGAAGGAGAAACAATAATATCACATAATACCAGATAATACCAATTACAGGGAGGAAAACTTAATTTTTTTTACAGCTTGGACAAAAATGATTTTTTGGTCCGACTGAAAAATCCCGAAAATAAAATTCTCGACACTGTAAAATTCCCGAGTAGGAAAATTCATGATTAATAAAATTCCCGAAAAGTTAATAATATTACCGAATTTGAAAATTGCCGCCAGTTAATAATATTGCTGAATCTCAAAATTCCCGACAGAAAGTGGCCGAATTATAAAATATCTGAATTAGAAAATTCCCGAATTTAAACAATTTTTTTCAAATGAATATTATTTATTTATTTATTAAGAATACAATAAACAAATATTTCTATTAAAGAAAATATTTAATGTTTAAAGTTTCGAAAATTATTGTTTGAATTTAAAATAACAATATTTGAAAAAAAAATTTGGAGGACTGAAAAATCCCGGAAAATAAAATTCCCGACTCTTTCAAATTCCCGAATTGGAAAATTCCCAACAGTTTATAATATTATACCGAATTTAAAAATTCCCGACAGAAAATTGCCAAATTATAAAATATCCGAACTAGAAAATTCCCGAATTTAAACAAATGTAATAATTAAATACTTTTATCAAGAAAAAAATTATTCTTCATGCTTAAAGTTTCTAAAATTATTGTTTAACATTGAAATAACAAAAATTGAAAAAAACTATATTTCTGGATGAAAATTGTCTTCAAGTATTGTTATTTTAAATTCAAACAATAATTTTAGAAACTTTGAAGAAGAAAAAAATTTTCTTTATACAAATATTTGATTATTGTATTTATAAGAAATAAATAATATTGATTGAAAAACAATTTTTTTTGTTGTTTCAGGAGTTTTATAATTCGAGAATTTTCCAGTTCAGATATTTTATAATCCGGGAATTTTCTATCGGGAATTTTAAAATTCGGTAATATTATAAACTGCCGGGAATTTTCCATTTCGGTAATATCATAAACTGTTTGGGGATTTTTTATTTGGGAATTATATTATTAAGAAATTTTATTTTAGGATTTTTCATTCGTCCAAAAATTTTCATCCAAAAATATATTTTTTCAATAATTGTTATTTTGAATTCAAACAATAATTTTAGAAACTTTGAACAGAAAAAAATATTTTTTTAATAAAAATATTTGATGATTGGATTTTTAATCAATACATAATATTCATTGAAAAACTTTTTTTTATTGTTTCGGGAGTTTTATAATTCAAGAATTTTTCAGTTCGGATATTTTATAATTCGGCAATTTTCTATCGGGATTTTTAAAATTCGGTAATATTATAAACTGTCGGGAATTTTCCATTTCGGTAATATCATAAACTGTTTGGGAATTTTTTATTCGGGAATTTGATTATTTGGGAATTTTCCAATTCGGAAATATTATTCCATATTCGAAAATTTTATTATTCGGTATTTTGACAGAGTCATGAATTTTATTTTTTAGGATTTTTCAGTCGTCCAAAAATTTTCATACAAAAATATATTTTTTCAATAATTGTTATTTTGAATTCAAACAATAATTTTATAAACTTTGATCAGAAAAAAGATTTTTTTTATACGAATATTTGATGATTGTATTTGTAATAAATAAATAATATTGATCGAAAAACAATTTTTTCCATTGTTTCGGGAGTTTCATAATTCAGGAATTTTCCATTTCGGATATCTTATGATTCGGCAATTTTCTATCGGGAATTTTCAAATTCGTTAATATTATAAATTGCCGGGAAATTCAAATTCCCAATTCGGGAATTTGAAAGAGTCATGAATTTTATGTTCTAGAATTTTTCAGTCGTCAAAAAATTTTCATCCAAAAAAATATTTTTTCAATAATTGTTATTTAAGATTCAAGCAGTAATTTTAGAAACTTTAAACATTACAATTTTTGTTGATGAAAATATTTGATCATTGTATTTTTAATAAATAAATAATATTCATGAATAAATTTTTTCATTTGTCTAAATTCGGGAATTTCATAATTAGGGAATTTTATAGTTAGGATATTCTAGAATTCGGCAATTTTATGTCGGGAATTTTATTATTCGGGAATTTTCCAATTCGGTAATATCATAAACTGTCGGGAATTTCATCATTTGGGAGTTTTTCATTTCGGTAATATTATAAAATGTCCGGGAACTTAATTATTATGGAATTTTCCTATTCGGGAATTTCATTATTCGGAGATTTTCTAATTCAGGAAATTTACAGTCTCGAGAATTTTTCAGTCGTCCCGATTTTTCACTATAAGTGTATTTGGATGTTATTTTTCATTTCGAGAAAGCTATTTAATTAAATAATAAAATCATTACACATTTTTTATGGACTTTATAATTGAATTGAATAGTTTTTAGAAAATAAAGAATAATGTCAAAATACACTTATGGTGAAAAACCATTTTTTTCTGAGTTTTGAAAAAAATAAAGTTTTGTTTCAATGCAATTGGTATTATTGTTTATCCCTCAGCTTGCAGACATCTTTGATTTCCCACCCTCCCCCCAACCTGAAATACCTCATAGAATGTATACTTAAATTTCCATCAATGTTATAAAATGTTATAAACAGTACAAAATTAAGATTTTCTATTTACATTCAATATTTTTGATAAATATTTATTAAATAACTTTTCAAAATAAAATTTTACGACTCAGGATGCCCTTATACATGCCAAAACTTCTGAGTTCAAGAAATTATTTTTCTGAATTTTCGAAAAAATGAAGAAGAAAAGTTTTTTTCTGATTTTTCTGTTTGAAAATTAACTTGTTAAATAATAAAAATTTGAAGTATGAAATAAGGTCGATAGGAGTTGTAGTTGTTCATAATTCCATAAATCATCTATTATAAGCTTCAAAATTTTACTCCGTAAAAAGGATTTTATATTAAACTGCAATACCGACGGATCTCGAAGCTTTCAAAACGGAAATTCCGATCTCATAACTTGTGAATTATGGTTAAGATCATAGTGAATATGACGAGTTTTTCTAATGTTGTCGAGTGCTTTATTGATAGTCATGAAAAATATATAAGCATTCGTCCGCGATAAGTGCAATTATTTTTGAAATGAAATGGTAATAAGTGAAATGTTTTGAAAAATCTGGTGTCCTGATTTCCAGACCAATTTTATCCAACTTCACTGTTCTGTTCTTTGCACTGCTGTGAACTACATAGCAGAAGACGCCTTTTCACTGAAAAACAACTGACAAATTATTCCGAGACAGTTTAAAAACACGGAATTATCTCAGTTTCATGTAAAGTTTATTCGACAAGGTTAATTTTTGTTGCAGCGAAACTTTCGTCGGAAATCGATGTAAAGTTTATCTTCTGTTTTTTCTGTGCTGATACTAATAATAATTAATGAACCAATATCTGAAAGGGGTAATTTTCGACCGCCCTAGCAATATTTCTCTCTTGGCACTTAACTTCGGGTTTGCCTCGGGTATGTAAATGAAAGGTACTCTTCCCTTGGTAGGTTCCATCCCTGAGATGGTAGCCCACCCAGGGAATCTTGTCCGGAAGAAGATAGACTATAGAGACTCGCACCCAGGGTATTCTGGCCATTCTTCGTGGCGGTGTATAAGTTTTGCTTCTTCTTCTTTCTATATAATCTTTTTTATTTCCAGCTAGCCAGAACGTTCCTGGCGTGGGAGTGGCTGTCGAGTCTTCGGTATAATCGTCCTCGAGTCGGAAGCATTCGACCATTGCGGACACCAAGGGGCCCAATGAAGCATAGCCCGTGTCTGCCTGGCCATAGCCTGGGAATTCGCGTTCGCGTTACAATGGAACGAAAAAACTCACCTTAAGGAATCTCAAACGCTCACATTAACTCACCTTATTTTATAGTCTTATACAACAATAGAGAACGGATCTTTCACGGGACCCTTTTTAATCAACTCAATAATTTTATAATTAGTCTCGAGACTAGAGTCTAGATTAGAAAATACTTTTACTCTTCTTCACTTAGCTTGTTCCACCTAAATATATGTAACGTTCCGCAAGAAAAGACATAGCGGTACCAGGTGGCACTAGCGGGCAATTACGATCAAAAAGTGGCATTAGTGGCGTTTTTTTCAAAAGAGTCAAGAGAAGAATTCAATATTCAATGGTAGTTATAGTAGTACATTTGTACTTACGATAAAGGATCGAAGTTGCATTGAGAGTTCCACATGATTCTATAGCTGCTTGCTCGTTGGTATAACACCTGTTCAAGTTCTCTGAGAAAACTTCAATGATGTTGCGTGCTCTTCGTTCGAGACGGAAACATCTTATGCACTCACCATCCCCATAACTGTAATCAAAATTAAGATCTCTCTAATAACTTACAAATCAATTACATTTTTAATACTAGAAATAGCCTAGAAGAATATTTTCTCAGAGGAAGTTTCAATTTCCTTTTGCTTTTAGTACCCCTATACATTTACTACATTGAAGATAATATTCGTTCTATTAATATGAAGATGAGTAATTGCAATTATGAAAACACTGATGCTAATCTGAAAAGACATTCGTTTGAGGAAACCGCTACTGTGTGCACCGGACTCTTAATCTAGATTCTAAAAAATAATGACAACCCTCTCTTATTTATGCACACAAGTGCATAGTATAAACGACCAACATCGTTATCCCTAGACTCATAATTCCACAGTAAGTCTGCTCAGAAGCAGCTGTAGACCACGAGGAATGTTTTCCAACGGTGATACAGGAAACCACTTTTACGACTCATTTTACGTCTAATGCATCAATTTTAGCAGCGGCATATAAAAAGGGTCATGGGAACCTAAAGTGGGATTAAAGAAGATTTCCCAAAAGAATATTGCTGATAAAGAATTTCAAAATCAGGTTTTAAATCCCACTGTCAATTTTACATTTTCCTACTCCATTGACTAAACTAAAGCTTCTAAAATTGAAACCATCCTTCGAAATTCAACATCGTAAAATAGCAGAAAAAATACCGAATTTTCCGGAGTATTTAAATTATTTTCAAAGGGAAAGTCCGTAATTTTTGACCCCCCACCTCATACCTATCTTACGTAATTTTTACCGACTTAATTTTTTTCATTAATTTATTTAGGGGTCAGCGAAAAAGAAGATAGGAGATGGAGGTGAGGGGGATGATAAAATCTTATTGTTTCTTATGACTTAACCAAGTAGTTCAACTTTCAACCAAGTAGTAGAATTTAAAAAAAAAAAAAAAAAAAAAAATGAATTCTCAACAAAAAATATAATAGTTGGTATTTTAACCAAAAGAAGATTACCCAACAAGACGAGCTTTCTACAAAACAGTTGAATTTTCAACAAATAATTGCATTATTAACCAAAAAGATTAATTTTCTACTAAAAAAGACGAATTCTCAACAAAATAGATAAATTTTCAACCGAATAATTGAATTCTGAAATTTAATTAATTTTCTACCAAAAAGTTAAATTTTTAAACTAAAAACTATCAGTTTTTAAACCAATGTGGAATAGATACATTTTTAGTAAAAAAATGAATTTTCAATTTAAAAAGACGAATTTTCTACAAAACAGTTGAATTTTCTACCACATAGTTAAATTTTTAAGCGGAGAAAACGAATTTTTTACAAAAACTTTGAATTTTCAATAAAAAAAATCATTTTCAACCAAACAGTTAAATTTTCAGTTCAAAAAATTAATTTTAAACCAAAAAACGAATTTTCAATTTCAATTTCTAACCAAAGAGATGAATTTTCAAGAAAAATGAATCTTTAACGAAAATAATGAATTTTCAACCACAAAAGATAATTTTTCAACGAAAAATATAATAGTTGATCTTTCAACCAAATAAGATTTTAATTTTTAATCAAAAACATTTGAATTCAATCAAAAAAGACGAATTTTCAACAAAATACTTAAATCCTCAAACCCCAAGAAGAAACAATCAATTTTCAACCAAACAATTGCGTTTTTAACAAACAAAGAAAAATAGATTTTCTACAAAAAAAAGCGCATTTTCAATAAAATATATACATTTTCAACAAAATAATTAAGTTAAGATAAATATTTAACCAAAAATGGGATAGTTAAATTTTCATTGAAAAAAATTAATTTTTTACTAAGAGAAAAAAACGAATTATCAACATAATAGTTAAATTTTCAACCAAAGAATTACATTTTTAACTGAAATGATAAATCTTGAACTAAAAAAATAAACTTTTAAGAAAGTAGTTGAATTTTCGACCAAATAGTTGAGTTTCTACCAAATTATTATATTTCGAGTCAAAACTCAAAAATACAAATTTTCCACAAAATAGTTAAATTTTGAAAACAAAAATGTAAATTTTCAAAGAAAAATCTAATTTTCAACCAAAACAGAATAATTTTTAACCAGACAGATGCAGTTATAACCAAAAACTATGAAATTTCTACAAAAAAGATGAATTCTCAAACCAAGAAAGAAAAAAAATGTCAATCAAATTGTTGAATTTTGAAGTTGAAAATTCAACTAAAGAGGATGATTGTGAAGACTGTGATAACAAATAGGAATTTTTATCTTTAAATCGATAATTTGGAAAAGAAGAACTTTCCATTTAAAAAAATTGTACAACTTGAAGCGCTTTTAATTTGAAATTATCTAAATTTAGAAATTTCAATCATGAGTCTACTCGATTTTGAAAGTAATGAATTGATGATTGTCCTACTAATTAAAAATTGTCAAATTTTTACAATTTTAATCTAAATTATTTGATTTTGGTCGTTCTAAAATAATAGTAATTGAAGTATTAAAAGGCTTTCATTTCAAATTCTGCAACTTTGCAAGAATTAGATTTGAAACCAAACAATTTTTCTTTCTAATTAACCAATTATGAAGACATCATACTTAAAATTGCACAACTGTTATTTCAATTTGAAATAAAATCCTTTAGGGCTTGCAAACATTTAAAAAACATTAAGTGCAACTTTTCTGTCACTTTTGTTCTAAAAAAGTTCGGCTCAAAATAAAAAAATAAAATTAAGTGGGACTTTTTCAATACTTTTGTCAAACAAAAGTCCCAGAACCTTATCCGGGTTCCCAATGGGATCTCATTGGGACTTTCTTT
>CAKNYM010051511.1:315500-333779 GCA_932195095.1 Andricus curvator
AATTTTCAACCAGAAAAACAATGATTTTATTACAAATAAGTTACAATCAAAAATGGAATTATTAAATTTTCAGTTTAAAAAAAAGGAATTTTCAACTCAATAGATAAATTTTCAATCAAAAAAATTAATTTTCCACCAAAAAAGATGACTTTATAATCAAATACATTAATTTTCAACCCAATACTCGAACTTTCAACCAAAAAAGATAAATGTACAATTAAAAACGGAATAGTTTACTTTTTAGTTAAAACATTACATTTCAAACAAACAAAAAAGAAACGAATTTTTGACCAAAGAAATTAATTTTCAAATAGAATTATGAATCGTCAATTGGAATAGTTAAATAATAAATTTTCAACCAAAAAACCAACGATTTTCAACCAATTAGTTAAATTGTAAGCCAAAGAGATGAATCTTTAAACAACAAGATTAATTTTGTACAGAAAAATAAGATTTTTCAAACAAATACATGCATTTTCTACTAAAAAAATGGTTATATTTTCAATTAAAAAAATTAATTTCTTACAAAAAAAACAAATTTTTATAGAATAGTTAATTTTTTAATCAAAGAGAAGAGTTTAGAATTTTCAACCAAGAAGATTAATTTTCTACAAAAAAAAAAAATTTAATCAAATACATGAAATTTTATCCAAATAGTTCAATTTTCTACTGAAAAAGATAAATTTACATTTAAAAAATGGAACTATTGAATGTTCAGTTAAAAAAAAAATAATTTTCAACTCAGAAGATAAATTTTCAAGCAAAAACATTAATTTTTCACCAAAAAAGACAAATTTTTCATAAAATTTTCCTTCAAGGAAAGGTGTCAACTTTAAAAACAGTTACAGCCGAATATTTATTTAAATTTGTTATTAACAATAACAATTAAGAGTAAACGACACATTTTATTAATAAAAAATAACTATTCAGCTGTGTAGAACGTGATTTATTAGACAAAATAATTTTTCTCTTTGTGAAAATGACTAGTTCTAAAATTTGTTTATAATTTATGTTACTAACAATAAGAAAAATTTATTATTTGTAAATTACTGTGATTATTAATCAATTTTAATCATATTTAATACTGGTTTCATGAGAAAAATAATATATATCGATGAAAAGGGTGCAAGAATGTAGAATTTGTTTATTAAAATGTTCATAAAAATAATTGTTAATATTTGGTAAATTTTTGATAGAATAAATGCAGTATGTTTGAGAAAGTAGAGGCACAAGGCACAAAACATTGACATATCAAACACGCGATATTGCGTTCTGACTATCACTCTTTTTAATCCGCAAGATTTCAGATAGGACTGCACCAAACTTATTTTTAAGGGTTACTCTTATTGATAATTTTTCCATTAGGCTTTGATTAACAAGAGTTGTTGAGCAGTTTAATTATATTGAAATGGGGAAATTTTTCTTCGAAAAAAGGGGAATTTTTTTTATTGTAAAAATAATAGGGTATACGCTAGTGATAAAAAAATAATATAAATAAAATATTTAAAAAAAAATGAATTAACAAAAATTACACCGTACATTTTTAATTTTGTTAATAATATCTGTAATTGTTAAATATTTGGCAAGTTTCTATAATGACCACTGAAGTGTTAAAAAAACTTGAATATTTAGTGAAATTAATTTATTTAGTTCAAATTCTTTCAAATTTTACAAATATTTGAATACATTTAAATAATAAATTTTAGAGTAAAAATTACAAAACTTTAACTTTTTCACTGAAAATGGTGTAACAAAAGGAGGGAAGCTTAAACAGAAAAAACCAGGGTTTCAATTTTGTTTCAGCTCATTTTTGAAAAAACTTATTTTGAACTACAATCAGAAGTTTACTCTTGTAACATTTTTTAACACAGAGTCTTTTATAAATTATTTTAACCAAAAAAGATGAATTTTGAACGAAAAATATAATAGTTGATATTTCAAGTAAAAAAATATAATGAATTTTCAGCAAAATAGATCAATTTATAAACCAAAGAGTTGAATTTTCAACCAAATTATTAAATTTCCAAAAGAATTGTTGAATTTTTAACCAAATAGTTTAATGTTCAAACCTACCAAGATGAATTTTATTTTTAACCAAAAAGGTGCATTTGTAACTAAGAAGATTAATTTTCTACCAAAAAGACGAATTTTCAACAAAATACATGAATTTTAAACAAAATAGTCGAATTTTCAACCCAAAAGACGATTCTCCTTTTAAAAAGTCGAATTTTCTTCCAAAAACACGAATTTTCAACAAAATAATTTAATTTTCAACCGAAGAAATAAATTTTCAACTACAAATGATGAATCTTTAACCAAAAAAAATGCATTTTTTACAAAGTAATTCAACTATCAATCAAATATGGAAAAGTTACATTTGCAGTTAAAAATGTTGATTTTAAAACAAACAAAAAAACGAATTTTCAAAGAAAATAGTAAAATTTCAACAAAAAAGTTGAATTTTTAACCAAATAGTTGAATTTTCAAACCTACTAAGAAGAAGTCTCAATCAAAAAATTTTCTTTTAATTTAAGAATAAATGAAAGATTTAATGAAATATTAACTTTATTAATTTAAATATTAATTAAAATTTATCTTTAAGTAAAAAATCTTAAATATAAATTTCTACCAAAAAAAGAGGAATTTTAAATAAAATACATGAATTTTCAACAAAATAGTTCAATTTTCAACCAAAGTGATGAATTTTCAACTAAAATGCTGAATCTTCAACAAAAAAAGCATTTTTAACAAAGTAATTAAACTTTCAACCAAAAATTGAAAAACCATTTTCAGTTTAAAAAATTACATTTTCAGTTGAAAAAAAATACATTTTCAGTTTGAAAAATTACATTTTCAGTTGAAAAAATTAATTTTGAACAAAAAAAGCGAATTTTCAACAAAATAATTTAATTTTCAACCAAAAATGGAAAGTTTAAATTTACAGAAGTTAAAATTGACTTTCAAGATAAACAAACCGAATTTTCTACAAAATAGTCAAATTTTCAACCGAATAGATGAATTTTCAACTAAAATGTTGATTCTGCAACAAAAAAACGAATTTTTTAACAAAGTAGTTCAACTCTTAACCAAAAAAGACAAATTTTCAACCATAAAGACGAATTTTCTAAAAAACAGTTGAATTTTTAATCCGCAAATATATTAATTTTCTACCAAAAAGAGTAATTTTCAACGGAATAGTTTAATTTTCAACTAGAGATCAGAAATGGAATAGTTAAATTATAAGTTAAAACAAGGATTTTTCAAGAAAAAGAAATTTTTTTAAACAAAAAGAAAATTTGTTTCAACAAAGTAGTTGAACTTTCAACCAACGAGATGAATTTTGAACTCAAATGATGAATCTTCAACTGGGATAGTTAAATTTACAGTTAAAAAAATTAATTTGCAACAAAACAGGTAAATTTTCAATAAAAAAGGATGATTTTTTAACAAAGCTGTTGAAATTTCAACTATAAATCAGAAAAAATTTTATCTAAAAATATAATCGAGCGATTGAAAAAAGAAAAAAAGAAATGGAAATAGAAATACAATGCAAATAAATAATAAGAATATTATATCAGGGTGGCTGCAAACTTCATTTTCAAAATTTTCTAGCCAGAATTTCAATCTTGCCACATTTTTTTATACAGAATTTTTTAACGAAATAAAAGTAATTTCAAATTTAGAATAAAAAAATTTCTTATCTTTGACAGTTATTTGAAGTGAAAGTTATAAATTCAGTTTGTTTATCTTAAAAGTTAATTTTAATTCCTGTAAATTTAACCTTTCCATTTTTTGTAGAAAATTTAATTATTTTTTTGAAAATTCGCTTTTTTTGGTTTAAAATTAATTTTTCAAACTGAAAATGTATTTTTTTAAACTAAAAATGTAATTTCTAAACTGAAAATGTTTTTTCAGAGAGAAAATTTCATATTCAGAGAGAATATCATAAGAAAATTATATTTAAGATTTTTTACTTAAAAATAACTTTGAATTCATATTTAAATTAATGAAGTTAATATTTAATTAAATTTGTTGAAAATTTTACTATTTTCTTTGAAAATTCGTTTTTTTATTTTGTTTAAAATTAACATTTTTAACTGCAAATGTAACTTTTCCATATTTGGTTTATAGTTGAATTACTTTGTTAAAAATGCTTTTTTTTGTTGAAGATTCAGCATTTAATTGAAAATTCATCACTTTGGTTAAAAATTGGACTATTTTGTTGAAAATTCATGTATTTCATTGAAAATTCCTCTTTTTTGGTAGAAAATTATATTTAAGATTTTTTACTTAAAAATAAATTTCAATTAATCTTTAAATTAATGAAGTTAATATTTCATTAAATTTGTGGAAAATTTTACTATTTTCTTTGAAAATTCGTTTTTTTATTTTGTTTAAAATTAACATTCTTAACTGCAAATGTAACTTTTCCATATTTGGTTTATAGTTGAACTTCTTTGCTAAAAATGTCTTTTTTTTGTTAAAGATTTATCATTTTGAGTTGAAAATTCATTTCTTTGGTTGAAAATTAAACTATTTTGTGGAAAATTCGTGTTTTTTGAAGAAAATTAAAATTTTTTAAGGACAATCGTTTATTGCGTTGAAAATTCGACTATTTTGTTTGAAATTCACGTATTTTGTTGAAAATTCCTCTTTTTTGGTAGAAAATTAATCTTATTAGTTAAAAATGCGCCCTTTTGGTTGAAAATAAAATTCATCTTGGTAGGTTTGAACAGTAAACTATTTGGATAAAAATTCAAGTATTCTTTTGGAAATTTAATAATTTTGTTGAAAATTCAACTCTTTGGTTTAAAATTGATCTATTTTGCTGAAAATTCGTTATATTTTTTTAGTTGAAATGTTTCTATTCCTCACAAAAAAAAAAGAAAAAGGCATGTACGATTTGAAAGGTCTTCGGTGAACAAAACTTTATAAATTTGAGAACCGAATTTTTTTAAACCATCTACAATTGCTAATTATTTCTAATATTAATTTATTAACACATATAGTTTCCCAACTTTAAATAAAATAAATTATTTTGCATACATTAATATTTTAAATAATTTACTATCTACTGTAGGTTCATTATATATTGTAGGATGGTCTCCCCTATAGGGATTATAGTGGATTTTGAGAAAAAAGGAGGGTAAAATAGGGGAAAAAGGGGACTGACTGTCACCCTGCAATTGATTACTTTAAATTTGTAATTATTAAAAAGTGGGGAAAGTCTCACCTGTCCATGAGCAATACGTTGTTGCCAACTTTCCTGTGGCAAGTGCCCCAAACTGGAATAGCGTTATAGGTAATGTTCACTGGGGAATATTGAATTGGTGCACCCTTGGTCATGGAACCCTTCGCATTTTTTCCGCTCACTTGCATTACAAATTCGCCCTGAAGTTCTGCAGGAAAATAGCAGCCGGCTGACATGTGTGTTTCGTAATTTCGAAGCTCATTTGTTGTTGCAATTGTTGATACTAAAATCAGAAAAAATTTTTTGTTATTAACTATTTTATTACTAAAAATCTTTATTTCGAATAAATTTAAGTCAATTTAAGGGATTGAAGGGAATTCAAAACAATTTAAGGGAATTGCAGTGCATTCAGGATGAATCCAAGAGGAATTACTGTCACTGAATAAGGATTTTATTTATTTTAATGCAAATTCAATTCCAATGAATTCCTGGCCAATAAAATAATTTAAGTAAATTCAAGTAAACGTAAGTGAATTTGAATTAATTTGAATTGATCAAACTGAACTGAAGTAGATTCATAAGAACTCAAGGAATTGAAATGAATTCAAAATAATTGACGTGAATTCAAGACTAATTCAAGAAGATTTAATATTTTATAGGAATCCAAGGAATTGAAATTAATTACAAGGAATTCAAAAGAATTGACGTGTATTCAAGACTAATTCAAGAAGATTTAATATTTTAAAGGAATTCAAGGCATTGAAATTAATTCCAAGGAATTCAAAAGAATTTACGTGAATTCAAGACTAATTTAAGAAGAATATTTCAAAGGAATTCAAGAAATTGAAATTAATTCAAAGGAATTCAAAAGAATTGACGTGAATTCAAGACTAATTCAAGAAGATTTAATACTTTAAAGGAATTCAAATGAATTCAACAGCATTGACGTGAATTCAAGACTAATTCAAGAAGATTTAATATCTTGAAGGAAATCAAGGAATTGAAATTAATTCCAAGGAATTCAAAAGAATTGACTGTATTAAAGACTAATTCAAGAAGATTTAACATTTTAAAGGAATTAAAGGCATTGAAATTAATTCCAAGGAATTCAAAAGAATTTACGTGAATTCAAGACTAATTTAAGAAGAATATTTCAAAGGAATTCAAGAAATTGAAATTAATTCAAAGGAATTCAAAAGAATTGACGTGCATTCAAGACTTATTCAAGAAGATTAAATACTTTAAAGGAATTCAAGGAATTGAAATTAATTCCAAGGAATTCAAAAGAATTGACGTGTACTCAAGACTAACTCAAGAAGATTTAATATTTTAAAGGAATTTAAGGAATTGAAATTAATTCCTAGGAATTCAAACGAATTAACGTGAATTCAAGACTAATTTAAGAAGAATATTTCAAAGGAATTCAATAAATTGAGATTAATTCAGAGGAATTCAAAAGAATTGAAGTGATTTTCAAACCAATTCAAAAGGAATTAAATATATGATGCAAATCAGATTCCACTGGTTCTAGGTGTATCATAAATTTAATAATTATTCGAATAAAATCTATGTATAAATTTAATAAACAAAAGTCAAAGTTAATTCAAAGTGCAGAATTTTTTGGTTGAAAAATCAACAATAAAGATTTTTTTTATTTGAAAATCAATTTTTCTACTGGAAATTGGACTTTTCCATTTTTTATTGAAAAATTATATTTTTTAGTTTAAAAAAACGTAATTTGTTGAAAATTCATCTTTTTGGTTAAAAGTTGTATTATTTGGTTTGAAATTTAATTATTTTGTTGAAAATTGTTTTTTTTTATTGAGAATTAATTGTGTTATTTGTAATTTGTACTATTTTATTTTTGGTTGAAAAATGATCTTTTTGAGTTAAAAAGTGAACTATTTGGTTCAGGATTAAACTATTTTGTTGAAAATCTGTTTTCAGTTGAAAATTCAAGTATTTTGTTAAAGCTTTATGTATATTTTGTTGAAAATTTGTCTTTATCAAAGGCTTTTTATTTAAAATTAAAATCTTTTTTTGGTTCAAATATATTTTTTTATTGAAGATTCATAGTTTCAGGTGAAAATTCATCTCTTTGGTTGAAAATGTAACTTTTTTGTTGAAAATTCATTTTTTAGTAGAAAATAAATCTTGCTTAAAAATTC
Organism: Andricus curvator; assembly: GCA_932195095.1. NCBI lineage: Eukaryota > Metazoa > Arthropoda > Insecta > Hymenoptera > Cynipidae > Andricus > Andricus curvator. The sequence goes on from CAKNYM010051511.1 coordinate 322,860, forward strand.
GAATTTTCTGGCAGAAAATTAATCTTCTTGGCGCAAAATTATTTTCTTCATTGAAAATTTTTATTCTTGATTTCAAGTTAACTACTTTGTTGAAAATTAATTTTTTTAGTTGAAAATTAATTTTTTTAGTTGAAAATTAATTTTTTTAGTTGAAAATTAATTTTTTTAGTTGAAAATTAATTTTTTCAGCTGAAAGTTTAAATATTCCATTTTTTTAAATTGATTTATTTAGTTGAAAATTCAACTACCTGGTTGAAATATCATTTATTTTGTTAAAAATTGGTCTTTATTGGTATAAAATAAATCTTGCTTAAAAATTCGTCTTTTCTGGAAAAAAATTAATCTTCTTGGCGCAAAATTTATTTTTTTATTGAAAATTTTACTACTTGGCTGAAATTTGAACTATTTTGTTCAAAATTAATTTTTTTAGGTAAAAATTCATCTCTTGGATTGAAAATTTAACTTTTTTGTTGAAAATGCATTTTTTTAGTAGAAAATAAATCTTGCTTAAAAATTCGTCTTTTCTGGCAGAAACTTAATCTTCTTGGGGCAAAATTATTTTTTTCATTGAAAATTTTTCGGCTTGGTTGAAAGTTAACTACTTTGTTGAAAATTCCTTTTTTATTGAAGATTCATCATTTTAGATAAAAATTCATCTCTTTGGTGAAAACTTAACTTTTTTGTTGAAAATTAACTTTTTTAGTTGAAAATTAATTTTTTCAACTGAAAGTTTAAATATTCCATTTTTTTAAATTGATTTTTTAGTTGAAAATTCAACTATTTACTTGAAATATAATTTATTTTGTTAAAAATTTGTCTTTATTGGTAGAAAATTAATCTTCTTGGCGCAAAATTTATTTATTTTTTTTTGAAAATTTTACTACTTGGTTGTAATTTAAACTACTTTGTTGAAAATTCCTTTTTTTATTAAAGATTCATCATTTTAGATGAAAGATCATCTCCTTGCTTGAAAATTTAACTTTTTTGTTGAAATTTCTTTTTTTTTAGATTAAAATTAACTTTTTCAACTGAAATTTAAGTATTCCTTTTTCTTAATTGATTTTTTCAGTTGAAAATTCAACTATTTGGTTGAAATGTCATTTATTTTGTTGAAATTTTGTCTTTATTGACCGAAAATTAATCTTCCTGGCGAAAAATTCATTTTTTTTCTAGAAAATTAATTTTGTTATTTAAAAATTAAACTAAACCATTTTTGGTTGAAAATTGATCTTTTTTAGCTGCAAATTCCAAGAGAAGGGTTAAATTAAAATGACTGATTTAATCAGTGAGTCAAATTGACAGACACGAAAAGTCACTTTTGACCAATTTTCCAGTCTTCGAATCCGTTTTATTCAAATCACTCAAAATTAAATTCGAATCAGTAACATTTGACTGATTCAAATTTAGAGTGTATCGTTTTTAAACAAAAATATTACTAATTTTTTTTGACACATTTTCACTGAAAAATTCATTAATAAACTGCTTTCAAGACTGCCTAACGTGATGATAAATAATTTTCCATCAACGAAATCTTTTTCCGTGGTTTGATTAATTACTCTCTGATTAATGGAATTTGTCTCACGAACTTGAATACATAAATTATAATTACCAGGGAAAAAAGTGTCTAGGTCGTGCGAACGATTTACCCACTTGGGGGTCTTCATAACTGAACACCATAAATATTATATCTATATATAGGAAATATATATATATATATATCATTTTTGGCACCGGAAGTTTCGCAAACGAGTAAGTCCATTAGGGGTAAAGTGCAGGTGCTGGGTATGTTTCTATTAATAAACTGATACTTTGGAACTCCCACATGAAAAAAAAAGAACATCAAACTGTATCGGACATTTTGCTTGAGCAACGTACCATGAAAGGGTCATTAGCGTTATGAAATGTGACACGTATTATATCTCCCCAGTAATTAATTTCAATACACTCAAGCGCACAAATTATTCCTCAAATTACATTTTTTCAATATCTTTCAGGGTTTCCAAAAGGACGAACTTTCAACCAAAAAGTTGAATTTCCGACCAAAAAAGATGACTCTAACCAAATTAATTAATTTTCAACAAAATAAATTAATTTTCAACAAAATAAATTAACTTTGAACAAAACAGTTGAATTTCCGACCAAAAAAGATGACTTTAACAAAATAAGTAAATTTTCAACAAAATAAATCAACTTTTGACATAAGAGTTGAGTTTTTTTACTAAATAGTTGAATTTTTAAGCTACAAAAATGAATTTTCAACCATGAAAATTAATTTTCTACCAAAAGACGAATTTTCAACCAAATAGCTGAATTTTCAACTGAAAAAAAATAAGTTTACAACCCAAAATTTTCAACTAAAGAAAAAACGAATTATCAACTAGTTGATTTCAACTAAAAAAGACAAATTTTTAACAAAATAGTTCAATCCTCAACCAGAGGAATTTTGAAGAAGCAAGATTAAGTTTCTACCCAAAAAGACAAATTAAAAAAAAAATAGGTTTTCAAGTTAAAAAAATTAATTTTCAATCAAGAAAGGTTAATTATCAAAGAAATAGTCAAATTTTCAATTTAAAAAGATAAATTATTAAACAAAAATGGAATCGTCAAATTTTCAGTTAAAAAAACTAATTGAAAAGAAAAAAGAATTTTCAATAAGGTGAATTCCACTAAAAAAGGCAGATTTTTAACAAAATAGTTGAATCCTCAACCAAAGTGAAGAATTTTTAACAAAAAAGATTAATTTTCTACCCAAATAGACGAATTTTCAACAATACATGAATTTTCTACCAAATAATTGAATTTTCAAGTTATAAACAAAAAATTTTAAACCAAAAATGGAATAGCTACATTTTCAGATAAAAAATTAATTTTTAACAAAAAAACAAAAACAATTTCCAATAAAATATTTCAATTTTCAAATAAGTAGTTTAATTTTTAACCAAATAGTTTAATTTTCTACCAAAGTAGTTGAATTTTCAACCAAAAATATGAATTTTCAAAAAAAAAGTTAATTTTCAAGCAAATAGTTAAATTTTCTACCAAACTGTTGAATTATCAAGCCAAAAAGATGCATTTTCTGCAAAACAGTTGAATTTTCAAAACGGAAAATAACCAAAAAGATTAACTTTCTATCAGAAAATTTGCAACCAAAAATTGAATAGTTACATTTTCAGTTCAAAAAATTAATTTTCAAGAAAAAGAACGAATTTTTAACAAAATAGTTACATTTTCAACCAAAGAAACTAATTCTCCACCAAGAAAGATTTTTTAGTCAAGACAGAAATAAAATTTCAATCAAATTGTTGAATTTTCAAGTCAAAAAAGCGAATTTTCTACAAAATAGTTGAATTTTCGACACGGAATTATACATTTTCAACCAAAGCGTTAATTTTCAACCGAATAGTTAAATTTTCTATAAAAATAATATAATTTTTAACCCTAAATGACAAATTTTCAACAAAACAGTCGAATTTATGAGCCAACAAGACGAATTTTCTACAAAACAGTTGAATGTTTAAAAAAACGTTAATTTTCAACTGAAAAAAAAATTTTCAACAAAATAATTAAATTTTCTACCAAAGAGATGAATTTTTACCTAATAAAATCAATTTTAAACAAAATAGTTCAAATTTTAACCAAGTAGTTGAATTTTCAACCGAAAAGTTCTATTTTCAATTAAAAACGATAAATTTTCAATCAAAAATAGAATTATTAAATTTTAAGTTTAAAAAATTAATTTTCAAGAAAAAAGAAAGGAACATTCAACAAAATAGTTCAATTTTCCACCGATAAAATGAGTTTTTTACACAGTAGTTCGACTTTCAACGAAGTAGTTATTAAAAAAAAAGGATGAATTCTCAACGAAAAATATGGAAATATGGAATAGTTTTTTCAGTTGGGAAAATTAATTTTTACTTTAAAAAAAAAGAATTTCTAGCAAAGTAGTTTAACTTGATATGAGATTTCATCAAAATTATTGAATTTTCAACAAATAATTAAATTTTCAACCAAATAGTAGATTTATTAACCAAAAGGGATGAATTCTGAAACAAAAATATAAAAAGAATTTTTTTCAAATAAAAAGAATTAACTTTCAACCAAAAATAGTTTGATTTCCTTATTGGGTTCTATTAATTCAGTTCGCATTGACGTAAAAAAACAGAATTAAAAAAATATATTTAGAGTTCCACCCCAAGTCAATTTTTCTAAATAAAATATTTATTTTATTTAAATAATCGCTGCTTATGTATTTTTACTTCGGCATGCGAACAAAAATGAAAAAAGTGAAAAACTTGAATGAAGTACATCACTGAGAGTTTTGATAGAATTTGAAAAAAGTAAACGCAGGGGTCCTTCAAGCCGGTTATATTATATAAAATGCTAATTTTTTTAGTTGGAAAAACCAGCCTAAAATTTGAGTGATGTATTTGAGTAAAAAGACTACATTATATGCCTGACAGAGTAAAAAAAATGCATCAGAAACGATTATTCGAAAAAATGAAACCTTTTTGGACGACCCTAATCATTATTAAAAAATGATCCCTGTAAATGATTCTCTTTGGACAACCTTCATGAAAGTGATCTTTTTTTTTCTCTTCTATCTTTCTTCACTGACCATGGAAAGATGTTAGGTCGAGCATTCGGATAAATACGTTCTGAGCAATCAGCGGGGCAAAAGGTAATGATGAGGCCGTACCAGTTTTTGTTGTAAGCTAAGTAGTAATAGTAATAATTTGGGAACTATATTGACTCGACCTTCGATAATAGCGCCTTTTTTATACACAGAACATTCCACATTAAGTACGATCCAATCGTCTCTAATTATCCCAATTTTAAACCGAAATAAAATTCTCGAAACTGAACTTTTCCTTTGTCAAGTCCACGAATAAATAATTTCATTTAAAAATCTTAAAAAGCCAAAAATAAATTTTACGAATTGAAGTATTATGATGAATGAAACATATTATTCTGATGCAATTTTCAATGAGGAGGAAACTGAAGTTCAACGAAAAAGGATGCTACAACAGGGTGGTCATAAAAAAATTAAATTTTCAACAGAATTAAATTTTTAACAAAATAATTAAATTTTCAACAAAATAGTTGAATTTTCTAAATAAAAAAAATTAAACGAAACAGTTGCATTTTCAATCAAATAGTTAAATTTTTAAGCCAAAAAGACGAATTTTTTAGAATTAAAATATAAGAATTTTAAATTAGATTAAAATCAAATTGAAAATCCTATTTAACGTCCAATACTCCAGTTAATGTATAGAATTTCTGAAATTAAAACAAGATTCCAACGACCAAATTTGGACAACCACCATAAAATGCTCCTATTGTAATTTAAAAAAAACTTTTTCTTAAAAAAAAAAATAATTTTTTTTTTTCTTTGGACAAATTTTTTTTTTTCTAAATTACAATAGGAGCACTTTATGGCGGTTGTCCAAATTTGGTCGTTGGTTTCTTGTTTTTATTTTCAGGAATTCTATACATTACTTTTTTTGAAGCTTGTTGATTTTTAAAATTTATATACCCCCCCCCCCCCCCTCCCAAATGATTTTTCAACAAAATAGTTGAATTTTAACCAAAGAATTGAATTTTCAACATAAAAATATAAATTCTTTAAAAAATGTAATAGTTTAATTTTTAACTAAAAAATATGAAATTTATACCAGAGATGAATTTCTCACCCAAAAAGATGAATTTTCAACAAAATACAAAATTTTTCAAAGAAACTTTGAACAAAAAAAAAATAGAATTTTCGACAAAATACGAAAATTTTCAACCAACGATCAATCCTTAGCAAAAAATGTAATAACTGTATTTTTAACAAAAAAAGATTAAATTTCTACCAAAAAAAAAAGATTAATTTTGAACCCAAAAAGACGAATTTTCAACAGTATACATTAATTTTAAAACAAATAGTTGAATTTTCGTCTAAAAGAACACAAATTTCAAGTAAAGTATAACACAAAATGGAAATGTTTGATTAAAAAAAAAATAATTCTCAACAAAAAAGAAACGAATTTTCAACAAAATAGTCAAATTTTCAACTAAAATTATGAATTTCTCAACCAAAAAGACAAATTTTCAACAAATAAAGATTTTTCAGTCAAGGAAGAAAAAAAGTTAATCGAAATAATTGCTGACTTTTTAACATAAAAAAATAATAATTTCAACCAAACGGTTACATTTTTAACAAAAAAAAAAAATTAACTAAAAAAGATCAATTAAAAAAAAATTTGAAGTTACATTTTCAGTTCAAAAATTTAATTTAATAAAAAAAAACAAATTCTTAACAAAATAGTTGAACTTTCATCCACGGAGATAAATTTTCAATGAAAATAAAGAATCTTTCACTGGAATATTTAAATTTTCAGTAAAAAAAAATTGCAACCAAAGAGATGAATTTTAAACTAAAATAATGAATCTTCAAAAACAAAATTATTTTTTAACAATGTGGTTCAACGTTCAATCAAGAAGTTTAATTTTTAGCCAACAAAGACTAATTGTTAACGAAAAATGTAATAATAGATATTTCAAACAAAAAAGATTATAATATTAAATAAAAAACAGTAGAATTCTACTAATAAAGACGATTTTTCAACAAAATAGTTGAATTTTTAACAGAATAGTTGAATTTTTAACAAAACAGTTGATTTTCAACAAAACAGTTGAGTTTGCAAGAAAACAGTTGAATTTTCAACCAAACAAAACAATTTCAAATTTAATTTCAAAAATTTCAAATTTATTATCCTTGACAGTTATTTAAAGTGCTCCTCATAGAAATTCCCTGAATTATCCCTGATTCCCAGATTGTCCCCGAAAAACAGAATTTTTAACAAATTACAGTGTTGAACTCAACCAGAAAAAAAAACGAAATTTCAATCAAACAGTCGAATCCTCAACCGAACAAATTAATTTTCCACTGAACAATTGTATCTTTAATATTTTAACCGGAAAAGTGAAATTTCTACCAATAGAAGAATTTTCATTTCTCTTAAAATTAAATTTTCAAAAAAAAAAAAAATAATAAAAAATTTTTCCAGAAATCTGAAGATCATTTTTTTATTCTCTTGAAACCTTTCAAAATTCGCATTTTCCACAATATTAAAAGTGATTCCCGGCTCGAATTTGTATTCCCAATTCATTCCCGGTTCTTCCCGGTTTTATTTTAATTCCCGTCTATTTCCGGTTAGTACACGGACAAAATTTGTCCGTAAAAAAGTCACGAACTAGTAGCTAGGTCTCGGATATGAGAAAAATTCATCGAATATTGATGTATTTTCGTAAATAATTTGCGAACTTTGATAAAGAATTGACGAACTCGATGAGAAAATTCTAAAACGGTTCATCACTTTTTTTTACGTGAATAATTACAAAAATATTACGAGTGATTGGGAAAAGATTCTCAGAGCACTCACGAGCTTGCCCGACAAATCTGGGAACTGGAAAGTAGGTTCGCCTGTATGTGGTCCGCACACACGCTCATTCAAACGCGCGGTGCGTGTGTGCGCTCGTATGTGTGCTTCGAGCTCGTCGGATGGGTGGCTAGCAGTTTTATAGTACTTATTTTGTTTGGCCTCGATGGCTGCGCGTGTTTACGCACACCTGGTTTATGTTTAGAAACTTGCTGAGTCATCAGTTTTTGAGGGTTCGAATCTTCTGAGTTGCGAATTTATAAATTAAATCGCACAAATAAAATTTTTCCTCATATTTCAGTCTGAAATTTTCAGGAACTGTTCGTAGGAAATTCGAACTGTTCGTCAAAAACTTTGAAATTTATTCATAAATTTCTCATAGAAATAAGGATGTAATGTTTCATTTTTTTATCTCGTATCCGAGACCTAGCTACAAGTTCGTGACTTTTTCACGGATAATTTTTTTCCGTCCAGTACAGAATACAACATTTTCTTGAGCAATAAGATATTTTTTATCGAAATTCACAGAATCGAGAGAAGTCGATTTCATTAATACTGTTCGGAGATCACACAGGTATACGATGATGCCGGAAATGCGGTCAAGTTTTTCGCACAAGCGTTGGTAGGTGAGATCACGTGTAGGCTCGTAACTTCTGGCGTATTATCCCCGAGACTTTTTCACCCGAAGACACATCCAGCAGGATACTTTCGACAAAAAAATTCTCCCGTAATTACAAAAGGACTAGCGTAACGGAGGCAACAAAAAGTTTACTGCCAAAGCTGAATGAGTATTCGGTCGAAAAATTAAGTGTAGTAAAAAAATTTTACCGTGAGAACGAATTGAGTGTATATAACGCGAAATACCTTGATGTTCTGATAACTGAGTGAATCACCAAAGAGGGCACAAATAAAATCATAGGAAAAAGGAGTACTCAAAATCAAAGAGGACTTTATTCTTTAACTGAAATTCATTTTTTGAAAAATTGAGGGTACGGATTAAATAACCGGTTACAAAATTATTCAGTTCCTCTATACTGATAAATCAAAGTGATCCAATGACAATGTTCTATCTCGGAGTGTGCAAATAAAAAGGCTCTATCTGGGACAGCTTCCAGATTTTGCCAGCGAGATAGAGCCTTGTCTTCCGGACTCCCGAGATAGAACCTTGCCTTCCGGACTCTCGAGATAGATCCTTATTATTTGGACAAGTATTGCAGACCGACCCTAAATATTTCTATATAAAGTTCCAAAAATTTCACAAGAATTAAGAGATGCCTTAGGATTTCGAAGATTAGAAGAGATTCTCAAATATTTCCGGGGATTTCACAGGATTTCAAAAATTCCTTAGGTTTTACAATAATTCCTTGAATTTTAGAAAATTTGGAAGGATTTATAAGATTTTAGGATATTTTAAAAGATTTAAAGGGATTTCACTTTTCAGAGGATACCAAAATTTCCAAAGATTTCACAAGATTTTTAAGGAATGTCAATATTCAAAGGATATCATAGGATTTTATTAGATTTCTGAGGATTTCAATCATTTTATGGGATTCGAATTCAAATAACTTCAAAGGATTTGAAATATTTTAGGATATTTTAAAATATTTCAAGGAATTTTCAATATACTTCAATAATTAGAAGGAATTTTGAAGATTTTCAAGAAATTTTTAAGAGAATAATATTTCAAGGGATTTCAAAAGATTTTAAAGGATTTAAAATGTTTGAGAGTATTTTAAAATATTCCAATGAATTTTGCAAGAGATTTTAATAATTTCAAGAGATTTCAAGGAAATTCAAAGGTGTTTAAATATTTTATGTTTTTTTTTCAAGAATCCAAGTAATTTTCAAGATTTTGAAATTTTTTAAGGATTTATGAAGATTTCAAACGATTTGAAATATTTTAGGCTATTATAAAATATTTCAAGAAATTTTCAAGAGATTTCAGTAATTTGAAGGAATTTTAAAGAATTTGAAAGTTTTTAAGGTATTTAAAAAAATTCCAAAGAATTTTCAAGAGCTTTTAAAAAAATTCAAGGGATTTCAAAACATTTTAAAGGGTTTGCAATGTCTTAGGGCATTTAAAAAAATTCTAAGGATGAGATTTCAATAATTTGAAGGGACTTCAAAGGACTTTTAAGAGTTTAGTGTGTTTTTCAAGATTTACAGGAATTTTCAAGATTCTCAAGAGCTTTTAATAATTTCAAGGATTTCCAAAGATTTTAAAGGATTTCAAATGTTTTAGGGCATTTAAAAAAATTCTAAGGATTACTAATAGATTTCAATAATTTGAAGGGATTTCAAAGGACTTTTCAGATTTTAGTCTGTTTTTTAAGATTCAAATAATTTCAATAGATTTGAAATATTTTATGGTATTTAAAAAATTTTAAGGATTTTCAAAGGCTTTAAATGATTTTAAGGAATTAAAAAAAAATTTTATGCGATTTTGAAGAATTTCCTAGAATTTTATAAGATATGAACGATTTTACAGGGCCTACAAGGTTTAAAAAAGTTTTTAAAGATTCCAAGAGATTTTAATAAATTTTCCAGGACTTCAGGACTTATCAGATTTCATGGAATTTCACGGGGTTTTCAAGGAATTTTAAGGCATTTCAATTTTCAAAATTTTTAAAGATTTGCCCAGAATTGTCATCTGATTTGCAAGTTTTTTTTCAAATAAAAGTTGATGAAATACTGCATCGTTACAACGAAAGATATTTTTGAAAAAATTGTTAAAAAATTTGTTATTTAAAAAACAAAAACAAAATTTGTTAGCCCCATCAATTTTTTTCGGATTGTTTAAACAAAATTAATGAACAAAAGTTATCTTTTCTATTTGTGATAACGAAATACTTTGGACCTTCATTTTTTAAAGAAAATAGGAGTGAAAGAATATTGAAGTAAACTTGGGAAAAGTTAAACCTGTCTTACATAATAATTGTTTATAAAAATTTAATAAACAAATTCCTAATCAGGCAATTTTCCAATAAAAATATTTTAGTTTTTAAACAGAATCAAGTGCGAATCTTGCGAATGGTCCTCTACTGTAAACATGTGCTATTGAACAACAATTGTGTATTATTTAAACAAATTTAATGAACAAATGCATAATTCGGTCTTTTTCAGTAGATAAGTTTCATTTCTTCAGCAGAATCAACTATAAATCTTTCCCCAGTGGACTTCTGCTATTGATATTGTGATTTGCAATAACAATTCTTCATCACTTAAAACAAAATTAATTGACCATCTTTAGGGTTTTTTACCGAGAGGGGAAATAATGGGTGGCGGAGGGGAAGGGAAATGTAGAGGCGTGGAAATAGGAGGGGATAAGGGGGAGTAGGGGAATCATGGGAGGGATGAGAGGGTAGCAGGGAGGAAAGTAGGGAGGGAGGGGAAGGGGCAATAAGATAGGATATGACAGAATAGACTGAATAGAGGGGGATGAGAGGGGAAGTAGGAGGGGGTAATGTGAAGGAAGTAGCTTGGTGAGGGGAAGTAGGTG
>CAKNYM010051511.1:337140-373766 GCA_932195095.1 Andricus curvator
ATCGGCTAGGGGGGATGGTTAGAGACATGAGGGTGAAGGAGAGGAGACACGGAGATGGGAGGGGTAAGAGGATAGGGAGAGTGACTTGTGGAGTCACAAGGAGAAGGCGAGTAATGAGACGAAGGAGTGAGTGGGGTGAAAGAGGGAAAGTAGGGGAGGAGAAGGATGTGTGAGAGTTGGTATGGGTGGGGGAGTAAGAGGAGGGGATGTTGAGATAGGATCGGCTAGGGGAGGGGGTGATAGGGAGATTTTAACTACTTGTCTTAATAGTCTATGAAACCCTTTTTGCAAAATAGTGGCATCGCTCATAAAAAGTGTCAATAGTGGCACGTGTTTGAGGTCTGGAAATTTGGAAAGAGGCCAAATTGTACATGAAACTCGAGCCCTTTGAATAGAAAAATAACGGTTAAAAATAACAATAAAAAAAAGCAATGAGGATGGAATGCGAAATGAAATATATGGAGATTGGGATGAGATAGAAGCTCGTAATTGGATGCAGATTGTATGGTGAATAGTGGAGTTGATTTAAGCGCGGTTAGTTACAATGTAGAGGCTGATAAAAGATCGTGTATGGAAAGTGGAGCCTGTAACTCTGAAGTCTTTAGAATTTAAATCTGGAAAAAAAGAAAATATATATCGACTTGAAAATCTCGCAAGCGCAACAACATCGACTGTTAGAAGGAGGAAGAATCAGCGAATGCAGGTCCAGGTTGTAGGCAGGCAGGCAAGCAGGCAGGTAGGGTCGGAAGAGAACTTCAAAGCCGTGCGAAAGGTGTGGCGCGCGGTATGGGATCTTTATGCCAGGCGAGGCAGTGTGCGGCGTGCGCGGTGGGATCTTCATGCCAGGCAATGCAGTGTACGTGAGCTCGGTTCTCAGGAACCTGAGACCCCCGAGTTCAGCTCTGAGCAGTACAGTGTACAGTGTACACTGTACATAATGCAAGGAGGAGTGCGACAGACACACTGCATGGCACCAAGAAGAGGAACGTTGGGAACGAGACGAGTTGCTTCGCTCGGGCATTACACTCGAGATCCTTTCTCTATTTTTCCTTGTCCATCTCGCGGGTGCGCCCTCTTTCCCTCTTTCCCTCATTCCCTCTTCCACCCTCACATGAATCACAAACATCCAACAGATTGACACTATATGACTATTATATAGAGATTAGAGATCCTCCCAAAGAAAAGGGTGCGACGAGAAACTTTAAGTGCTCTCTTTCCTTGATGCCATCAGTTACACTCATTTCACTCTTTGACGACTGTTACTAATACACCCTGATTTTTCCCTGACTCATTTTTCATTTTTCCTGCACATTATTATATTCAAATACCGGAATTTTAAGCTTGTAACATTTTTAACATAGAAACTTTTATAAACGGAATAAAACAATTTCAAATTGAAATTTCAAATTTATTTACTTATTTCAACCAGAAAAGATAACTTTTCTACTATAAAAGATGAATTTTTTATCCAAAAGAACTAATTTGAAACCAAAAAATTTAATTTTTCACCAACAAATATTACTTTTTAACAAAAATGGTTTAATTTTTAACAAAATAGTTGAATTTTCAAACAAAAAAGATAAAACTAAATAGCTTCATTTTCAACGAAATATGTAATTACATTTTTTTAGAAGACAGTTGAAATTTCAATAGAAAAAGATGAGTTTTCAACAAAAAGATGAATACTCAACAAAAAATATAATAGTTGATATTTAAAAAAAAAGAAAAGAAATTTCAACAAAATAGTTAAATTTTTAACCAAAGAGTTAGATTGTTAACAAAATGATTAAATTTTCAACCAAATAGATGAATTTTCAACAAAATAGTTAAGTTTTCAAGATAAAAAGTCAAATTTGTCTGAAAACAATTGACTAAAAGTCAACTGTTTTCAGAAAAATGACCAGAAAAGAAGAATATTCAACAAGAAAGATAATTGTGAATGTTATGAATGTTTTGGTATTGTGATTTGATAATAATAAAAATAAAAAAGCCGAAAGAAATAAAAAAGAGAAGGAAGGGGATTTGATTGGTTGCCTTCTCATTTTCTCCTTTTTCGCCTTTTAATTTTCTCAACAAAATAGTTACATTTTTAACCAAAGAGTTGAATTTTTAACAAAATAATTAAATTTTCAACCAAATAGATGAATTTTCAACAAAATAGTTAAGTTTTCAAGCTAAAAAGTCGAATTTTTCTGAAAACAGTTGACTTTTAGACCAGAAAAGAAGAATATTCAACAAGAAAGATAATCAGGCATATTATGAATGTTTTTGTATTGTGATTTGATAATAATAAAAATGAAAGAGACGAAAGAAATAAAAAAAGAGAAGGAAGGGGATTTGGTTGGTTGGCTTCTTATTTTTCTTTCCCCTGTTTTATTTTTGTCAAAACAAATTTTTTTTTTAAAGAAAATGATTTTTTTTATGGTGGTTGTCCAAATTTGATCGTTGGATTCTTGTTTTTATTTTCAGGAATTCTATACATTAACTGGAGTATTAGGCGTTAAATAGGATTTTGAATTTGATTTTAAACTAATTTCAAATTCTTAAATTTTTATTTTTTATAATTTTCAATCGAGAAAGATGCATTTTCAACGAAATATTGCGATTTTCAGCTAAAAAATATAAATTCTGAACGAAAAATGGAAATTTTAAATATTCAGTAGAAAAATTAATTATCAACAAAACAGTCAAATTTGCCACCAAAGAGAGGAATTTTCAAATAAAATAACGAATCTGCAACCAAAATGAATTTTTATCAAAGTAGTTAAGGTTTTAACAAAAAAAGACAAATTTTCAAATAAAAAGTAGAATTTTCTACAAAGCGGTTGAATTTTCAACTCGCAATTATTAATTTAAAAAAAATGAATCTGCAACAAAAAATGAATTTTTAACAAAGTTCTTCAACCTTTAACAAAAAAAGACAAATTTTCAACCAAAAAGGCGAATTTTCTACAAAAAGTTGAATTTTCGACTCGCAAATATTAATTGTCTACCAAAAAAACGAACTTTCAACAAAAAAGTTCATTTGCAACCAAATAGTTGCAATTTAAAAAAAAACAGAAAAATTCAACCATAAAGATTAGTTTAAAAAAAAATGAATTTTCAACTAAAAAAGTTCAATTTTAAACGAAAAATGAAAAAGTTACATTTTCAGTTAAAGAAATTGATTTTTAACCAAAATACAACAGAATTTTCAACTAAATAGTTAAATTTACAACCAAAGGAATGAACCCTCGAACATCAAAAATTTTTTTTAACAAAGTGGTTCAACTTTTACCAAGTAGTTGAATTTTCACTTTAAAAAAAATCTATTTTCAACAAAAAATGGATCAGTTACATTTTTAATTTAAAAAATTAATTGTCAACAAATAAAAACGAATTTTCAACCGAAGTAATAGTAGATATTTCACCACAAAAAGATTATAATTTTAAATAAAAAACAGTTGAATTCTACCAAAAAAGATGAATTTCTAAACAAAATAGTTGAATTCTCAACCAGAGAAGATTAATTTTCAACCAAACATTTGCATTTTTAACAAAAAAAGAATAAATTTCTACTAGTTGAATTTTCAATGAGAACATAATAATTTTCAACATTAAACTTCATTTTTACTAAAATAGTATAATTTTCAACCCAAACAGAAGGAAGCAACTGAAAAAAAGAAATAAAAATAGAAATACAGGAAAAATTAATTATTAACAAGAATATTATATCCGGGTAGCCGCAAACTTAAGTTTCATAATTTCCTGACTTTCCCTGACCAACAAAATTCCCTGACAATTCCAGGTTTTTCCTGGTTTTCTAGGCGGGTTTCTGAGCAACCCCTAATCAATTGATTTAAAAAAAATACGTGTTCATCTTTTTTGGGAACCTGTAAAATACATACCAGAAACTTCGAAAGACTTGGACCAGTTCATCGGAAGCTGCGCAATATCTGGAAGAAAAATATACAAAAATTAAAAATCATCTTACAAACTCCTTTATTCTTTTTTTATATTCTTGACTTCTAAAGCACTATACTGATTCTTATAAAAAGACTAAAAATCATTAAAAAATATAAAAAAAAAGTTGGATCTTAAATGGTATGTCTAGAACAACCTATCTAACAATTTCATCAGTTTCTGAACGACCCCATTCCCAAGGATCAAGGATGCTATTTACTGTGTAAAGGAACGCCGACACAGTTTTGAATCAGAAGCGAAAAGTGATGCTCTTGATGTACCTGATTCACTTGATTCCTTATTCTGTGGTGGGACGAATTGCGAACGTGTAAGTTCGTGCATGTAATTGTCCCACTGACTTATGGAAGCCAACCTTGCGGTTATCTCGCCCAAGGAATGCTAAAGAGATCTACCATCGTGTTCGTTCGTTCGTCACCCGAGACTCTTTACTTGAAGAGTCTATCTCTTTGGCGAATGGTGAGCAACCAGGTACCACAAGAAGACATTTAAAAACAAAAAGACAAAAACCAAAGTATCCTAAGTACTCACTCCACATGTGCGAGATCTGAACATCTGAGCTTCAGAATTTACTCTACACACATCCCCCTGCACTCTCACAGAAAGGAGAAAGATGCGCCTCTATAATACGCGTGTCCACTTAATGGAGTAAGCCTATATTTTATCTCCACAAATAACGACCTACAGACAGGGACATAAACTCACTTGATACACATTAATATTTAATAAATATTAATCCCCTATGAATATTTATACCCGCAAGATCCCACTATTTATCGCCCACTTAAAACCCAGCCATAATTAGCGAATTGAAACGATAAATTTGTCGAGTGAAAAACTGCTCCTTATTTATGATACTCTTTAATTGCAAACCACGCGACAATCAGATATTTGCTTGCTGTCATTTATTTTATTTCAAGAATTCATTCAATAAGTCATATCCAAAACTGATGACAAGATTTTCTGATGCTGATCGCTAAGGGACAATTGTTAATGATATTTTCAACCGATACATATATGAAACTGGTTACATAAAACCTTCTTCAGACTTTCTGATTAAGAATATAAATAAGCTGAGTCAAGAATTCGAAGAGATTGTTGCCCCCGCATTTTACTAGTCTCTCAGCCCACGATTTTAACAAGCTTGGTTGGGCGATAATAACGATAATAACACTGCAAATCTGAGCACGTCTCTAAATTATCAGCAAATTATTGTGCCATCGATGTTAACGAGTGGACGGATGCTGCCGCTAGAAAAACGCATCTCGCTCGAAATCTGCATATATGCATAAATATGGCATGTGTTTCTCATGCAGCCGTATAAACGTAACAGATATACAAGTGACAAGGTTCCATGTCGGCAGTATGATAACCCGTTGATTCGTATCGAGGAGAGCTTTTAATAGAGCATCTAAAGGAGTTTTGAATAATCAATAGCCATTTGCATACTGATTAGCATTCTTGTAACATTGTATGACGCACACTTTATGACAATTTATCACTTTTTCAACTAACATTCCGTGTTCATCACAAAAAATTTATATGATCGATCACCAAGTTGAAAATAAACCAACAAATTGGTTCAAAAACGAAGGTTAGATTGTTAAGGAAGGATGCAAAAGATAATAATCCCTTCCACTTCAACAAACCCAATTCTATCTCCATGAATTCCTGTTCCAAATCTAAAAAATTATTCATTGTCTCAAGTTCCTTCCCCATAGATCCTTGTTCCATATCTCAACATCATTCATAATTCCTTTTCTTTTTCTATGGATCCTCGTTCCAACTATAAAATTCATTCATAAACCCTACTTCTCTCTCCATGAATCCCTGTTCCAAATCTAAAAATGATTCATAATCCCACTTATTTCTCCATGAATTCTTGTTCCAAATCTAAACATCATTCACAATCCCCCTTCTTTCTCTATGGACCTTAGTTCCAACTATAAAAGTCATTCATAATCGTCACTTCTTTCTCCATTGATCCCTGTTCCAAATCTAAAAGTCATTCATAATCCCATTTATTTTTCCATGAATTCCTGTTCCAAATCTAAACATCATTCATAATCCCCCTTCTTTCCCTATGGAGGTTTGTTCCAACTACAAAAGTAATTTATAATCCCACCATGGATCTTTCTTCAAACTCTAAAAATCATCAGGGTTGCTAAAAAATCCCAATTTCGAAATTGCCTGACTTTTCCCTGGCCAACTTTTCATTTTCCCTGACCGTTCTAAAATTTTCTTTTAGGTATAAAAACAACCTTATACCTTGGAGATCAATAATCTTGATGCAAGAAAGGTTTGTTTCTCAATTTATTTTAAACACTTTTGGTGACCGTAGTCGTACATAAAAAAATCAATTTCCAATCAAAAACGGAGCAGTTATATTTTCAGTTAAAAAAATTTCCGATTTGTAACCGTTTTTTCTACAACAAAATCGTAAATCAAATATTAACTATCTTAAAATATTTGTTGAACATTTTTAATAAGCCTTAGATTTGTTTATCGTTCTGAAAGGATCGGTTTCTTAGTCACTTCTATAATGATGTTTTTGATTTGAAACTACAGAACTGCTATCCTTTAAATCAATAAATTTAACAAATAAATCAGTTAGGAAATATCTGAAATTGG
The DNA here is from genome assembly GCA_932195095.1 of Andricus curvator. Classification (NCBI taxonomy): domain Eukaryota; kingdom Metazoa; phylum Arthropoda; class Insecta; order Hymenoptera; family Cynipidae; genus Andricus; species Andricus curvator. The sequence goes on from CAKNYM010051511.1 coordinate 343,732, forward strand.
TAAATATTGTAAAAAAGTGAGGAAAGGAGAAAATTGGGCCAAAATTCTCGATTTGAGGTGTTTAGGGGATTTTTGAAATTTAAAGGAGGAAAGGGAATCGATGTTTAACAAGGATTCTTTTCCGGATATTGTTAGGAATACTATTCTTTGATGTCTCTTTTTATGTATAGAGCTGGGCTCGCTTTTGATGAATTGATCAAATGACCCAATATCCGAAAACCAATAGCTAATTAGGCACCTTTCAATTGGTTGTATGCAAGGGCCGAGTGTTTTGGATTCGTGGGTGGTACCTTGTTGGGAAATCGTGCATCAAAGATAAATCAAACATCTGCCGACAGTTATTACGCATTGATGATGATGATGAAGCGCCGAGAGGAGCAAATCGTCAGGCCATATGGCGTTCGGACGAAACTGAACCTTAGCAAGCCCATGAAACTGGATGAAGAGCCCGAAAGGATCTGCCAAGGTCATTTTTTGCAAGCTTACTCCGAGAACCTTTAAATTTAAAACTATATCCTCCACCCAGTTGAGTCTTGAGTCTTTAGTGCGGAGCTCAGGATTGCTAAACTGGTTTCGTTAAAGGGCATTTTCAGTTAAAAAAAAGGTTTATGGAATGTTTGCTCGATATAAATTACATTAGCGCAAAAACCTTTTAATTTTATGACTGAATTTAGCGAGGTAGGAGATATCCTAAAGAAAGAGCTTTGAAAAAGTCCTTTCATTGATTAAAGTCTTCGGGAATACTTAAAAATAATTAAAAGGCAAATATTTACAAGAGATAGGTATGTTATCATTAGAGTAAATGAGAGTGATATATCATTCGGGTTTATGACCTCATAAAGAACTCAAAGGAGCGACAAGGGACTTTGATGCTAAGATTGCCTATAATAGAAGAAAGAAAAATCTTTCAGAAGATAAGAAATGGTGTGGTAAGCTATATAGAAGACAAAGAAATGAAGCTAGTAATTTTGCAAACCAGAAAAGTAATTACATGACTCGTTACATGATTTGTAATTTAGGTCGGCAGTTACAAACATTGAGAGGGTTCACAGAAGATTCAATGCTATTATGCTATTATGCGGTTCTTCTTTCTTGACAGTACGAAGCAGATGTCGAGAAACCAAAACACTTGCCGCAGTAATTGCTCTAATTGTAGGTAACTGTACTAACCAAGTGTAACCGTGACAATGACCAAGTACCGAAGTGCCGACCCGCATTTTGCGCACTTTAGAGTCAAAGAACCCGTATAGTGTTGCTTATTATCTTTGACGTTTTGCATTTGCATGGAAGTCTCAACTGTGCCAAGAACGATTATGCTTTTAAATTTTTTGCGGACGTCATCTTTTCAGGTATATCTTGCATGAAAAAGACTCGAAGCCAAAGAATTCAGACAAAAATAAAACAAAAATTGTTATTGAAAGAGACTATGACCTGCAAATATTGTGCAATGGCTGTAGAAACAACTTTTTATCTTCAATTCTGACTAATGAAAGTTTTTGCGCATAAACTTTACTTGTTCCAACTCTAAAAATTATTTATAATATCCACTTCTTCAAATTCACTTCTCTCCACATGGATCCCTGTTCCAAATCTAAAAATCATTCATAATCCCCTCTGCTTTCTCTATGGATCCGTGTTCCAAATCTAAAAATCGTTCATAATCATCACTTCTGCAAACCCTCCTCTTCTTCCATGGATCCCTGTCATAATCCGACTACTTTCTCTATGGTTCCGCCTTCCAAAATCAAAAATCATTCATAATCCTCACTTCTTCTTTCATGGATCCCTGTTCCAAATCTAAAAATCATTCATAATCCCACCTCTTTCTTCATATTTGGTTAAATTTGGTAAAAATGACGTTTTGATACAACGTGCTAGTTTGTCATAACAATTTTCAGCCAGACTTTGCATTGATTAATAATTGTACAAAAAGTTGTTAATAAATTACTTTGCGGCCTGGAAGTCATAGAATTTGAAAACCGCACTTCTGTAGAAACCCTACTTCGGTGTTTTTTATACATTATACCTACGAGAAAGTTCAGAGTAATATTAAAAACATCATCTCATAAGTGTTCTTTTGTGATAAAAAGGTTGACATTTCCGGAAAGGGACACAAAGATTACTCGGCAGAAAATAGATGATTGGACATTTTTCTTGTAGGCAATTGATGCTTGTTTGACGAAATGATTGTGAGGTAACGGAGGTAATATTGGTAGTCGACATACAAGGATGAAGGTGCATAAAACGCCGGAAGTTATTGGCTGAACTTCTTCCCACTTTCTCGATTAGATCGGTAATTTGGGTTCGCGGTCTGTCGACCGACAATGAACCGCAGCATCATCCGGCGCTCTTTGTGTAACCTCCCTTTTTATCTTTTATTACATCTCTTCCCCTTCATTATTTTTTTCTGACCTAAGTGTCCGAGTCGCGTAGGTTCCCAAGAGTGTTTGGTCGACGATAAAGTTTCGATCGTCCTTTTGCTCTCCCATGAAAGGTTGCCCGACTTCCGGTTCTGGTTCCTGACGAATTCGCCCGCGAGAAGGCCTTCGCCAACATCATCGCACGGATCCCTATTTACAGAAAAAAATTTCCTACAAAAATGGCAGTCGTCAGAAATAATAGAGTAGAAGATGATTTACAGAAACCTATTTCCTTTGAATCATTGTTTTATATTAGTTCCATATTTTAATGAGGAAGCAAATTGGGGTACTTATTGTTGGGTCAGGAGAACAAAGAAAAGCCGACGAGCCTATTGCTGAGTTGCTTTCCCATGACTCAATAAATAGACGTAAAGGTGTAATGGAGAGAGCGGAAACGTCTGTTTTAACATGAAGATAGCAAATATCCACAGCCCCAGAGCAATGGCTTTTAAAGTCGATGATAAGATGCAGGCAGACATTGCACATTGTACACTTTACCTCAAAATAATGTGTAACATTGCTTGGTCTGGGCAGTTGGGCATGCACCAAGCGAGTACAGAGACGTAGTATGAAATTGAAGAATCTAGGTGTGCCCTGCAGAAAGGAAGCGCGCTATTAGCCGCATCTTGTCTCGCTGCAACGATCTCCTTCGCTTCGTTTAATTATCCGCCTTTTTCATTCTGCTACCCCTTTCACTTTTTCCTTTACCAATCGCCGGCTAAAAACCTTATAGACCGATTTATAACCTTCCTTCTGTTCAAGATACCCCACACAAAGGATACCATTTTTCTAATTAAAATTAGCTTCTCTCTTGGTCCATATTTTGGAAAATTGTAATATTTCAGCACAGACAACCATTGGTTTTCATAATGCTTTCCTTTTTTTTCATGTCTCCTTTTTGTTGCAACTCACACGATACCGAATTTGGCGTACTTTGAGGATTGGCTCTTAACAGTGAGTGGCTTATTAAGATTGGTTTTTGTTGGGGAAATAGACTGCGGTAACTAAATATCTCGGTCGTGACCAAGAGCACTTAATTCTCGTCAATAAACTCGCCTTCGATGGGAATTCCTTTGCCGATTTTCCTTTCTAGCCGACTCGTCCGTCACGCCTTCTCACGTGAAAATTGAACGCTCCCGTTTCCTTGATGCAATACTCACACATTCGTAGCGGCTATTATTTGTAATATCAATGCTATAATCGGGATATGGGGAAAGTTTATGCGCAAAAACTTTCATGGCGAGGATTAAAGATAAAAAATTGTTTCTACTGCCATTGCACATTATTTTCAGGTCGTAGCATCTTTCAATTGATTAAATTTTCAACCTACAAAGATGAATTTTCAACCAAATAGTTCGATTTTTCAAACAAAAAAGGTTCAACCAAAAACGGTTATATTTTCAAGCAAATAGTTGAAGTATCAAATCAAACGGACAAATTTTCTATTCAAAACAACAAATGTCCAACAAAACAGTTGAATTTTCGACCAAAAAAGATGGCTTTTTAACAAAATAGTGGAATTTTCAACCAAATAATTACATTTTCAAACAAAAAAGATTGAACTTCAACCATAAGATTATACTTCAACACTTGCATTTTCAACGTAATAATTGAATTTTGATGCCAAAAAGACGAATTTTTTCAAAGATATGAATTTTCATCTCGAAAAGTTAATTTTCAACCAAGAAAGATTACTTTTCTACCAAAAAAGATCAATTTTCAATCCAACAAAACTAATTTTCTATCCAAAAAGACGGATGTTCATTAAATCAGTTGAATTTTCAACAAAACAATTAAATTTTCAACCCAATAGTAGCATTTTTAACCAAAAGAGATGAATTCTAAACCAAAAACATAATATTGTCCGGTTACCCGAAAAAAACCATACGCTTTTCTTGATTTAATTAAAAATTATTGGCTGTATTGAAAAAATATTTGAATAGAAGTTGTAGATCTCTATGGAATACATATTTTTTGCTGTATTAATTTTTTCATTGAGACAATCATTCTCGAAAAAAATGAATTGAAAAGAGCAACAAACATTTTTTCGACATTTTTAAAAATCAGTGGGCATTTTTAATTTTTCTTACTAGTGGACTCCATGTAAAATATAAATCACCATTTTCGAGCATTGAAAACCCTAATTAGGTAGTTTTTGTGAGATATTCAAAAATTCACAAAAATTAATTTAATTAGTATGAAAAACTACAAACATTTTTACAAAAAATTCAAATAAATACAATAAATTACAGGATATTAGAACTGTTTTATTATTAGGACGAATTTTGTACTTTTTTGTACTTTTTTGTATTTTTTGCATTTTGTTGTATTTTATAGTAGTTTTAATATTTTATAAACTTTTTTTTACGCTCCACCCTAATGTGAAGGGATTTTCAATAATTATTTAATTCTAAAAAATGCTCACTCACACTACCGTTGGAAAGTACCTACACGACTAGCGCGAGCTGCACTCAAAATCAGTGCTGACTTTAAACCTGATTACTGGTTCAAAAAAGAAGTGAAAAACTTTTTTTTTAAACCAATGGAAAGCTTATGAAATTCCGCGTCGAGTGATCCCTCACAGAGATATTTTTGATCTTTTGGAGGCAATATACAACGTAAGTTTAGAAAAAAAATTCCAGAATTTCTCGAATTTTATACTTCGAATTCAACTTATGATATGACCTAGAAAGGTTGTAGCAAAAATCTGAAATTTATACCATACAGTCTTTGAATTTTTATCTTCAATTCAAACCAATAAAACTTAAAAAATCTTTATGGGTTCCCAAAATATGATCAGAAGTGTCCAAGCGTCTCAGCGTCGAGTTTCAGTGTCGGCCGCGACATCGGCGATTGCCGACTGAACTTGACGCAGAGACGCGTGGACAGTTTTAGTCATATCTCGGGAACCCGTAAAGATTTTTGAAGTTTCATTGGCTCAAATTAAAGACAGGATTTCGAAGAATACATCCTCTTCATTTTAGTTTATTTACACAAGTTTCCTAAGTTATAGCACGAGTTGAAGTTAATGATCGCCGACTGAAACTTGACGTAGAGACGCTTGGACATTTTTAGTCATATCTCAGGAACCCATAAAGATTTTTCAAGTTTGATTGGCTTAAATTAAAAATAGGATTTCAAAGATTACGTCCTCTAAATTTCAGTTTTTTCCCACACGTTTCCTAAGTTATAGCCCGAGTTGAAGTTAATGCTCGCCGACTGAAACTTGACGCATTTGACGCAGAGACGCTTGAACATTTTTAATCATATCTCGGGAACAAATAAAGAGTTTTCAAGTTTTATTGACTTAAATCAAAGATGAGAATTCAAGGACTGTATGGTATCAATTCAAGGATTTTTTCTTTGCTATATTATCTCCAAAAGATCCAAAATATTTTGAGTACCGCTTGTTTTTCCAGAACTTTTTAAAAATTCTACGACTTTTCCAGGACTTGCAGTTCTTGTAGCAACCCTGCGAAGTTTCGTAGGGAGACTTTTCTGGTTGGAAGGCTCAATTATCGCTCGGTGGTAAAACCATTTAGACCGCAGGCAAATTAGAATTTGTGCAGCACAGTGCTTTGTAATGCCAGACGTACGCGTAAAGCGTAAACGAAGCGTACGATCGGCGAGTCTTTTTCTAAATATAATCACCTCGTTTCCGGTTTAACTCGTGAGAGAAGATATGAAAGAAAAAAGAAATCTGGGAGAGAAAGAAAGAGTGCATATATAGGTATAATTCGTGTGTGGTTGTGACTCGTAAAAAGTGAGTAGGGTTCGCAAAAGAAAGATCAGATTTCAAACGTTTACCGAAAAAATGAAAGACTAAACATTGCCACCAGGATTGGTTTACTTACAAAGGACCTCAAGGTTAAAAATCTCTTCCCTTACCAGCTTACCTTTTCAGAAACCTTTTGTTTCTCAAACTTCATTTCTTGACTGAGCAAAACATTTCTTTACAAGTTTAGAAGCATGAATAAATAATTACCCTCAATTTGGTAATGAATGAAAACCACTTCCTGGACTTATTCTCAGTGAAACTGGAATGCGGACCTGATGGATGCAAGAATTCGACGTTTTTTGGATGAAATTAATATTTTCCCACGGAAGTGTAATCAGCAGGATCTAGAAAAAGTGTTTGAAAGGTGCATGGCATGCGCCCGCAGGACATGTTCGACTGAGAATAAATCGTCCCATTCCCATTCGCTTTCCTTTCCTCATTAATGCCGTACAACTTGCAATTGCAATTACTTGCGATGTTACTAACGAGTCCTGAAATAAGTGCAATTGGTAAAAGGCTTTAGCAGAATATCTTCGATAATATCTGCGGATTAGTACATAACTTCGAACTGGAGAAATGAGAATAAAGAACATATTTCCAAACCTGCTTCTGATATTTTCCTGCGAACACAGTAATTGCCAGCGGACCAATTTGATCCCGAAATTGGATCAAAATGCAAGGCTTGGATCGACAAGAATCTTGAAAAAAAGTCCACGAAAAGTCGCATCGAATTTTTAAAGATAATGTAAAAAAAACAGTATCGGACAATGAATGACTGAAATAATAACATTATTTGTTTAGGAATATAAACAAAATAAATGTTTAGCCATTTGGACAAATTTTTAAACAAAAAGATTAAACTTCAACCAAAAACAGTTGCATTTTCAACGAATTTTTTTGAAGACAAATGAACTTTCAACCAGAAAAGTTGAATTTTTTAACAAAAAAGATCATTTTGAACCAAGAAAGATTATTACTTTTCTACCAAAAAGATGAATTCTCAACCAAAAATATAATAGTTGATATCTCAACAAAAAAGGATTTCAATTTTAAATAAAAAACAGTTGAATTTCCAGTTATGAACATTAATTTTCAATAAAAAAAACGAATTTTCAACAAAATACTTAAATTTTCAACCAAAGAGATGAATTTTCTACATAAAATATAATAGTTGATATTTTAAGAAAAATGGAGTTTTTTTTTTAATTTCCACCAAAAAAGATTTTCTACCAAAACAAATAAATTTTCAACAAAAAAGTTCATTTTTAACTGAGGAAGATGAATTTTCAGCCGAATAGTTTGACTTTCAAGCAAAAGAAAAAAATTGCAACAAAATAGTTTGATTTTTTAAACAAATCGTTGAATTTTTTAACCAAAAAGATGAATTTTTTCAGAGAACAGTTAGATTTTCTACAAAAAAGATAATTTTCTAACAAAATAGTTGAATTTTCAGCAAAATAATTAAATTTTCAACCAAATAGTAGAATTTTTACCTAAAAGAGATAAACTCTAAACCAAAAATATAATAGTTGAATTTTCAACAAAAAAGGATTTTTATTTTAGATAAAAAACAGAATGCAACAAAAAACGATACATTTTTCAACAAAAAATAATCATCTTTAACTAATTAGTCCAACTTTCAATCAAGTAGTTGAATTTTCAACCAAAAGAGAGAAATTTTCAACTAAAAAAAAAACAAAAACAGTTGACTTTTCAACTAAGAAAGATAAATTTTCAATCGAAAAAGAAACGAATTTTCAACGAAATAGTTCCATTTTCAACCGAAAAAATGAATGTTCAAGCAAAAGAATGAGTTCGCCTATTTGGTTGGAAAATTTATATTTTTTGATAGAAATTTCATCTTTTTTGTTAAAAATACAACTGTCTGATTGTTTATTAATCTGTTTTGGTTGAGTATGCAATTATTTTGTTGAAAAATCATCTCTTTTTGTTTGAATTTAATTATTATTTATTTAAAATTAAAACCTGCTTTGGTTGAAATATCAAATATTACATTTTTCGTTGAGAATTAATTCTACTTGGTTGAAAATTCATTTTTTTGATTGGCAATTCAGTATTTTATTTTAAAACTATTTTCTTTGATTAAAAATCTAACTATTTTGTTAAAAATGCTCTTTTTTGGTTAAAAATTAATTTTTTTTACTGAAAACTCAACTAATCTAGTTTAAGATTCTTCATTTTAGTTGAAAATTAATCTCTTTGGTTGAAAATTTAACTATTTTGTCAAAAATCCGTTTTTTTGTTTGTTGAAAATTAATGTTTTTGCCTGTAAATTTAACTATTACCTTTTTTGTTGCAAATAGATGTTTTTTGGTTGAAAATTGAATTTTTTGATTGAAAATTGATCTCGTTTAGCTGAAAATTGAAAATTCAACTTAAATTTCATAAATTTTGTTGAAAATTCAACGTTTCCTAAAACATCTTGCATTGATCCTTTGAAGTTGTAAATATTCTACAAGTGGAAGTCGGAACTAAGTAAATCTAAAAAAAAAACTTTTAAAAAGAAAAAAATTAATTTTCTGAGCCATAGACATTTTTAGTCCAAACTAGGAAAATTTTTATTTTTCTCCCGCCTTGAAATTCCAAATTTTCGAAAACATTTCTAGTATTAGAAACACTCTGATATTATTATATCACATGAATGAAGTTATGTAAAAATTAATGTTGGATATACATGAAAATTTGATTGAATGAAACAAATTTTGGTTGATTCAATAAAATATTTGATTGACCCAACCCAATTTTTTTGTTGAATCAACCAAACATTTTGTTGTCCATATAATAACCATATTCTATGGTTGAACCAACAAAAATGTTGTTGATTCAACCAAATCCCTTTCTAAATGTAATTTACTGTGAACGTTAAAAAAAACTATGATTTAATAAGTGGCCCTCTTGGAAGAGGAAGGTGTGGATCTCGGGACTGTGAGGGTACGTGGGTTAGCGTTCGCAGATGATAAGGTTGTTATTTAGAAAAATGGGTGGACTGCAGTTAAAGTGAAATATAGGACTACTAAAGCCGATCCAGTTTTATAAAAGATTAAACATCTTAATATTTGTCACTTTAATACAGCAAGAGAGAGAGAGAGAGAGAGAGAGTGAGAAAGTCGTAGATGACTAGGAGAATATTAATTTATTACAAGCACGCACCGAGCAGGTGAGACTTAAACAAGTTATACTGTAAGAGTGTAAGCCTTTAAGCGGATGTTGCGAAGCAAATCGAGGTGGCAAATTTATCTGAAGCTCAACACAAAGACTTTCTCAGGATTATTAGAATTTACCTTTGAGATATGTCTTTCAGCATGGGATGAAATTAAGGGATGAAATTACATATTTCAATAAGGGTCGAATCTTGGTTGGTTGAATTCGACTTTTTTAATTTAAAATTAAAATATTTTTTGATTTCAATATAAAAAAGTTACATTTTTGATTGAGAATTCATCATTGTTGGTTGAAAATTTAAATATTTTGCTGAAAATTCGTTTTTTTTAACTGAAAATTTAACTATTTCATTTTTAGTTGAAAAGTTATGTTTTTAGTTAAAATTCAACTTTTTGGTTAAAAATTTAATTCTTTTGTTGAAAAATAATATTTTCGGTTTGGAAATTAAACTTTTCTGTTGAAAATTCGTCTCTTTTGGTCGAAATGTTTTTTTTTTGTTTCAATACAAATTTTTGGTTGACAATCTACTTTGGTTGAGGCTTGAACTATTTTGTTCGAAATTCGTTTCCTTTGGTAGAATTTAACTTATTTTGATTTAAAATAAAAATATTTTTTGGTTGAAATATCAGGAAGTTACTTTTTTCTTGAGAATTCATAATTTTTGGTTGAAAATTAAACTACTTTGCTGAAAATTCGTGTTTTAACTGAAAATTTAACCATTTTATTTTTAGTTGAAAAGTTATCTTCATTAGTTAAAAATTCAACTGTTTGGTTACAAATTTAATTATTTTGTTGAAAAATCCTACTTTTGGTTTGAAAATTAAACTATTTTATTGAAAATTCGTCTCTTTTGGTCGAAATGATAAATTTTTGGTTTAAAAACCAATTTTTTGTTGAAAATTAATCTATTTTGATTGAGGATTCAAATATTTTGTTCGAAAATTCTTTTGTCTTAGTTGAACTTAACTGATTTTGATTTAAAATTAAAATATTTTTTTGTTGAAATATCAAAGTTACATTTTTTGTTGATAATTTGTAATTTTTTGTTGAAAATTTAACTGTTGTATTGAAAATTCGTTTTTCTAACTAAAAGTTTAACTATTCGATTTTTAGTTGAAAAGTTATCTTTTTTATTTAAAAATTCAACAATTTAGTTAAACATTTTATTGTTTTGTTCAAAAATCATATTTTCGGTTTGAAAATTAAACTTTTTTATTCAAAATTCGTATCTCTTGCTTGAAAGTTCAACTATTTATTGATAATTAATCTATTTTGATTAAGGATGCAACTATTTTATTCAAAATTGGTTTGTTTTGGTTGAATTTAACTGATTTTAATTTAAAATGAAAAATTTTTTTTTGTTGAAATATCAAAATTACATTGAGCCACTTTGTTAAAAAATAATTTCTCAGTTGAAAATTCATTTTATTTTTTGAAAATTCGTTTTTTTTTGTTGTTTAAAATTAATATTTTTAACTGAAAATTTAACTTTTCCATTTTTTTTTTGAAAATTGATCTTTTTTAGTTGAAAATTCCTCTTTTTAGTTAGAAAACTAATTTTTATCGTTGAAATGTTCTCTTCTTTGTTTAAAATCCTACTTTTGGGTTGAAAATCCACCTACCGTACAGAAAAGTACAAATTAATTTTTTTTTTGAAGATTCACCATTTTTAGATGAAAATTTATCTCTTCAGTTGAAAATTAAACTATTTTGTTAAAAATTCGTCTTTCTGGTATAAAACATTAATATTTGCGAATTTAAAAGTCAACTGTTTGACTGAAAATTTTACTTATTTTTATTTAAAATTAAAACGTTTAAAATTGAACCATTTTATATAAGGACAATCAAAATTGGACATATTAAAAAGGAAGCACGAAAAAATGTATGAAAATTTCAATAGGAAATACAAGATTTTATAATTTTGAAGGATTAAAGTCTAAAATTCAGCAAATTTAATGTTTATTTTTTTAATAAATTTGCATAATTGTAAATTGTTTAATTTCAAAATCTTGAAATTTAAAACTGCCGAAGTTTTAATATTCAATTTACAATTGCTGAATTTCAAATGATTTCGAATGATCTAATTTAACTTTTAAGGTCACGATTTTTAAATTAATCCATTTTGAGAAATATAAATTGTAAATAAAAAAAAACTTAAAAAAGCCTCCTTTCAAATTTTTAAAGTTCCCAAATAAACGATTAAAATTTTAGAGACAAAAAGTTAAAATTGTCAAATTTAAGACTTGAAAATAAACCGATTTTATGATTCGCGGTAATTATAAATTTCTGGGTTTTCCCTGATCCAGTGGCCACCCTGGTGTTGCGTTAAGAATAATAAAAATTCTTATTTTTTTCTAAAGCTCCTCTTCCGCTCTTCTCTCGACGCAGAAGCTCAGACGGAAATAAAAATCCGGAGAAAAATAAAAAATAAAAACGGAAAAAAATAAAATCGCTTGCGAAAGCCGAAGATGGATAGCCATCATGGTTTCTAAACTTAACCGGGTCAAAAGTGTTAGCTCGTCAAACTCGGATATTTTTGGGCAATCAAGCTAACGCTTTTTTAAATTGGGAGCAGTAAAGAAGTTTTTAATAGACAATCTTGTACGAAAAAACTTATTTCAGAGGCATAAATTAAACAAGAAATTCTTAGAAATTAAACAAAATTAACGATCTTTGGACAAGACAATCTTAAATGTCTCCATTCAAATAAAAAAATAAATAAATAAAAAGTAGACACCCTGATTTTTTACTTAAAAATTCAATTGAAAAAACTCATTCCAAATTAAAAAATGTTTTTGAGTGGCTTGAAGTTTTCCAATACCATCTTTTACATACCAATACGATCATCAAATTCTATTTTGAAATAGAAAATAATCCACTCTATGAGTCATACGTACCTGAAACAAAAAATAAATTTACATTTTAGTATATATAGTTTTAGTACAATAATAATTTTTTTAATATTCTGTAAGTAACGGAATTGTAATAGACTAAATTTATTAAAAAATCGGTAAATTAAAAAAAAAATAGGAATAACATTTGTAACCAAAAATGTGAAAGTTAAATTATCAGTAAAAAAATTAATTTTGAACAAAAAAAAACGAATTTTCAACCAAAGAGATGAATTTTTAATTAAAATCATCGATTTTCCAACAAAAAGACGAATTTTCAACAAATAAATATTTTTTTTTAGTCAAAAAAGAAAAAAAAGTTCATCCAAATTGTTAAATTTTCAACAAAAAAATTAAATTTGCAACCTACAAAAATGAATTCCCAACAAAACATGTGAAAGATGAAATTTCTACCAAAAGAGATGAATTTGAAAACCAAAGGGATGAACTTTAAAACCAAAAAAAAAATAATTTTCAACAAAATGAATGAATATCCAAACAAATAGTTGAATTTTTAATAAAAAAAGAGCAATTTTCAGCCAAAAATGAGAAAGTGAAATTATCAGTGAAAAAAATTAATTTTAAACCGAAACAAACGAATTTTCAACAACACCAAAAAAGTTCATACTAATTGTTGAACTTTCAAGCCAGAAGAGGATTTTTTTGTAAAAAGTGAAATTTCAACCCGTAAATATGAATTCTCAACAAAAAGTTCATTTTCAACCAAGCAGTAACATTTTAAACCAAAAAAGAGGTAATTTTTTAATCGAGAAGATTAGGTTTCTACCAAAAATGGAAAACTTACATTTTCAGTTGAAAAAATTGAATTTACAAAAAAAAAAACCACATTTTAACAAAATAGTTAAAGTTCTAATCATGGATGAATCTTCAACAAAAAAAAATACATTTTTGGCAAATTAGTTTAACTTCTACCCAAGTAATTGAATTTTTAAATAAAATTATGAATCTTCAACAAAAAAGGATTTTTTAACAAAGTGGTTCAACCTTCAACCAAATAGTTCAATTTTTAACGAAAAAGTTGCATTTTTAGTCAAAAAAGGTGAAATTTCTACTAAAACAGATGAAATTTTAAACTAAAAAACGAATTTTCAAAAAAATTGTTGAATTTTCAACAAAAAAGTTAATTTTCTACCAAAATAGTTGAATTATCAACCAGAATTTTAATTTTGCAAGATTTGTTTCAAAATCCCTTATACTTTCCATGGCCAATAAAATTCCCTCTTTTTTTTTTTAATATGAATGAAGACATTTAAAAGTACGCTGCCAAAATTTATTCGTTGGGTTCTTGTTTTTTTTCAAAGAATTTCGTAGTTAAATTTGAATGTTGGGCGTTAAAGAAGAATTGAAATTTTGATTTATTCTGAATTCAATTTCCTAAATTCAAATTTAAACAGTGACATATTCTTTTAATGAAAAAAGGTGCAGCTGTGTGAAGCCAGAAAAAGGGTAAAGGAAGGAAGCACGAAATGAGCGTAATGAGTTTGCAATAAGAGACTTCACAATTCACATATGTTACAAACGACGCCCAAGGTGTCCAGCTAACAACAGACCTCTTCGATTCTTTGACCATCTGTGGACATTTTGACCATATGAACCATGGTTATCCTTTCCAAGTAAAATATAATAATGCACAAATTTGTAAAAAAAATTGAATTTCTGCAATATTGTAACAAATATCAGACTCCACGGCCCAAATTGCTCTTAAAACAGGGGATAGGGTGATTTTCCCCAAAAAAGGGGACAAAATTCTTTTATATCACATTGATGCAAATACCATATTAAATTCAATATGTAAAGTATTTTAAATCCCTAAGATTTCAAGTCGATATGTATTTTATTTAATATATTAAAAAAAGAATAAATTTTCAACCCAAAAATACGAATTTTCAACTAAAACAATAAATTTTTAATTAAACAATTGCAACAACAACAAAATAGTTGAACTTTCAACCAAGACGATTTAATTTTCATCAAAAAACTTAATTTTAAAGTAAGAAAGATGAATATTCATCCCTTTTGGTAGGTAATTCAAATCTTTGTTGAAGATTTGTCTTTTTGGATAGTAAATTGTTGCTTTCCTTTTGATATCATTTTGGGCAGTGTAGTATGGAAGACATTTAAAAGTGTGTTGTCCAAATTTGATCTGTGGATTCTTGTTTTTTTTTTAATTTCCAAGAATTTCATAGATAACTAATAATTTTCTATAACATTTTGTTTTGAAATTTGTTTTTTGAGTTTCCTTTTCTACAGTCAAACAAAAGTTCTAGTTAAAGTTACTAGACGCGTCTGGTTTAAAAATTTCTAGTTATTTAATCAAGAATTATGGTTAATATGTCTATAAAATTCCAGTTAATTAACTCTGGTTGATTTTTTCTGGTTAAAACTATTCTGGTTAATATTTCTGGTAACAGAAGTGTCGCGATCTTGTGTCGGTTTTCAAAAATCTGTCTTTTGTCTCATGTCGTGTTGCTGGATGTGTCAAGTGACGCTTTGTCGCAAATGTCCAATTCTCGAACAATTGCGATTTGTTAATTGTATTTTCAGTTATATAAGTATAACTAATTATAGTGAACCGTGAATTTAGTTGTGTTATAAGAAAAAGCTGCGCGTTATCTGTCTAAACACCTGTGGTAGAGGGATATACTTGAATACTTCCAAACCAAGCACATATTTTTTGGGTGTCTTTGAAAAATATTCTCAAAAATATTAACATTGTAGACAACAAATGAACAAAGTGAATGTTCGAGAATTTTGGTATTGACCAAGTGATCTAAGTGCATATTATGTAAAATCCCAAACAAAATAGTCCTAACGAATAGTTTCAGAAACAGAATGCATCAACAATATGCTGCTTTTGCTTCGAATGTTGTATCTATCGCCATTTATTAATATATCCACATATAGATTACATATTGAGAAAAATGGATGTTAACACAGAAAAAACAGAAGTTAATTTTTGTTGCGGGTAATTTTCAAGTAGATAAAGTTCAATTTTTTTGCATCGAAACAAAACAAGATTTAATAGAGTTGACATGGTAACCATTTGCCATATGGTGGATAAATCTTAACATATATGAAGTTAATTTTTATTGCAGGTAAAGATTGCTCTCAAATCGATGTAAAGATTACATTTCGTTTTTTCTGTGAAATTCTTATAATCTGGAGACATTAAATTGTAACATCTCAGATTTTAAAATATCCAGGCGTCTTGTTGTAGTCTCAGATGGTACGTCGCATCGTGGCGCGTGCCGTATGCATTCGCTCGAATTGTAGCAAGTAATAATTAAGTTATAAAATGATTATTAGTGCTAAATCACACCTGATTTAGATTTAGAAAATGGATGAGTTTATATTCCTTTTCCTTACAGATCACTGCCACTTGTACAAGTACAGAAACTTAGCCTCCTTTACTTTCGTTTTTGTAGTCTTATGATAGCCTCTTTCCTGCTCATTGCGTGTTCAAAAAATTGAAATTTGTTTCCATTTCTACTTCCGGCCTCGTCTATCAAAATTTTGTATAGGTTTATAAATACGTTTGGACAAATTATTGTATGTATTTGAGGTTATCTAATGGACTAGGATTATAATATGGATATTAGATCTCAGATTATAAAGCTTTATAAACCAAGATATTATCCCATAATATCTATGTCTTAATATCTAGAGATTGCAGTTTTAATAATCTAGATCGCTATCCCATAGTAAATAGTCCAAGATTATATCCGGCAATATATTTTTTATTACCGGGTATAATCCATTTTTCTCAGTCTAGAGAGACGAAATTTTAGCGAAGCGGAACATAGTTGCTGGCAGCTCTGTTATCGAAAACATTTGTTAGATTATTTTCTTTGGGATGCAGTCCATATAATTTCAGAAGGGGTTAGGAAGAGTCCATGAAGGTAGAAAAGTATTGAAATTCGATAGTCGAAAATCGATGGGTACCAGAATATCTGGTTCAGCTTACCAGAATATCTGGTTGTGTTGACCAGAGCGTTGTATTCTTAAGCTACCAGAAAACTGTCTCGTAAAGATTTCTGATTAAATTTATCCGAATTTCTGGTAACATTAACCAGAAAATTGCCAACCAGAAACTTCTGATACTTTTAACCAGAATTTATAGTAAGGGCATATTTAACATTCTATTCTAGTTGAATTAACCAGAATTCTGGTTGGATCAACCAGAATTTTTTTGAGTGTAGAGAAAAGAGAAGGAGTTCACACAAGGATTTGCAGACATCTGAGAATTTACAGGCCGGTTTAGCCTACAAATATCCCTCCGAAGCCACTCCCTAATGCAATCTGCGATCTGCCATCAATTTGTAGTTATTGTCCGATCCGAGTAAGCGAAGCCACTTCAAGTATACTTTGTACGATCTACGCAGTACATGTTCGCACATCTGCAATTCTACAACTAATGCATCCTTGTGGTTTCTGATTGCGATTCGCGAATAATCCTTATCGGGAGTTCATAAAACGATATATCTCCAGATATATTCCCTACTTCATTTACACCATACAAATTAAGACTAATGGAAACTGGACATTAATTTCCGTACCAATTCCGACTTCAATATAAATTTCGTTTCTTATCGTGTCTGTAGGAACTGTTGAAATTAAATTGCAGACATCACAATCTTTACACCTTTCCCCCTTTTTAAGGAATGACTCTTTTTTTCTGTTTTTTTAAAATTTCCCCTTTTTCTCGTTTTTTCGCTTCAATGCGAATTGAATTAATAGAACCCAATAAGATAATGCAACTAATTTTGGTTGGATTTTCATTAGTTTTCGTTGAAATGTCTACTATTATATTTTTTGTTGAGGAATTTCATCTCGTTTGTTTAAAAATTTTACTGTTTGGTTGAAAATTTAATTATTTCGGTGAAAATAAAACTATTTTGTTGAAAATTTATCTTTTTTTTAAACAATAATTCAACTACTTGGTTGAATGTTAAACTACTTGATTACAAATTCATTCTTGTGCATCAAGATTAATTTCTTTGGTTGAAAATTAAATTATTTCGTTGAAAATTGTTTCCTTTGGGTTGAAATTTTTTTTTTAGTTGAAATTCTTATTTTTTGGACGAATTCGACTGTTTTTTATTTCAATTAAAACCTTTCTTTATTGAAATGTCAACTAATACATTTTCTTGGAGAATTCATCTTTTTTTCTTGAAAATTCAACTACTTTGTTGAAAGTGGAACTAATTTATTGAAAATAAATTGTTTTGTTGAAAATTCACCATTTTAGTTCAAAATTCAAGTCTTTGGTTAAAATTTAACCCTTTTGTTGAAAATTAGATGTTAGTGGTTGAGAATTAATTTTTTTGTCTGAAAATGTATCTTTTCCATTCTTTGTTGAAAATTGATATTTTTTATTTAAAAATTCATCTTTTCTATTTGAAAATTCAAGTATTTGGTTTAAAATTCATATATTTTGTTAAAAATTCAGCTCCGTGGTTAAAAATTAAAATATTTATTTTAAAATTGAACTTTTTCTCAGAAATATTTCATTTACTTGCTTGAAAATTTAGCTTTTTGGTTAAAAATTGAACTATTTTGATAAAAAATTGAACAATTTGGTTAAAAATTTAACTGTTTTGTTGAAGATTCGTTTGTTTGACTTCAAAATTCAACAATTTAGTTGAAAATTCAACTATTTTGTAGAATTTTGGCTTCCAAATTCAATTGTTTGGCATTATGTATTTTGATAAAAATTCGTCTTTTTTTTATTAAAAATTAAATTTATAGTTCAAAATTCATCTTTTTAAGTTAAAAATTCAGTTATTTGGTTGAAAATTCATCTCTTTGGTTGAAAATTCAACCATTATGGTAAAAAATTAAACTATTTGGTTAAAAATTAAAAGATTTATTATAGAAACAAACTAATTCGTAGAAAATTTACTTTTTTTTTGTTGAAAATTCAACTGGTTTGTAGAAAACTCATCTGCTTAGCTTCAAAATTCAACAGTTTGGTCGAAAATTCATTCATACCCTTGAAAATTCGTCTTTGTTGATTGAAAATTAACTTTCTTGTTGAAAATTAATTTTTTTTTGGGTCAAAGTCTTCTTTTATGTCGAAAATTCAAATGTTTTTTTGAATATTCGTCCTTTTGGATTGAAAATTCATCTTTTATGGTAGGAAAACCATGTTGGTTGGTTCAAAATAATTTAACTATTTTCTTAAAAAGTCATCGATTTTGGTCAAAAATTTACCATTATATTTTTGTTTTAGAATTCATCTCTTTTATTGAAAATTTTTACTATTGGGTCAAAAATTCAATTATTTTGTTGAAAACACAACTATTTTCTTAAAAAGTTCAACTATTTGGTTAAAAAGTTATCTTTTTTTGTTGAGAATTTAACTCTCTTCTAAAAGATTCGTCTTTTTGGCTTCAAAATTCAACTTGGAAAAAGATTAACTGTTTAATCGAAAATTATTCTGTTTCGATTAAGGATTCAACTTCGGTTGAAAATTTAACTATTTTGTCGAAAATTACTTATTTAGTTGGTTAAAAAATAATTTTTTTCAAGTAAAAATTGTAATATTCCATTGTTGGTTGAAAATTCAACTATTTGGTTTAAAATTCATCTATTTTTTTAGAAATTTCGTCATTTTTGTTAAAAAATGAATCGTTTGATATAAAATTAATCTGTTTTGGTTGAGTATTTAACAGACTACAAAAATGACAATGTCCTTATAAAACATTATCTTCCTGAAAAATTGACCAAAGACCGATAAATAAATTTTCTGAAAAGAGTTAGCGAAGATTCTTTTTTGTCCCTATAAAAGTCGAACGTCACCCTTGAATTATTCCAACATTCTCTGAGCATATTAAAGCGACCACACAATGTTGTCCGAAAGACCCTTTGAAATATTATTCCTGGCGACAGTGGACAGGCGCTATAATCACATGGGGGAGTCAGATCCATTATGTTACCTCTCATCAGGACAGAATTTAGCTAGCGAGAAAGGAGCAACACGAAAATATTGTGCTGTAAGTTGTGACAGGCAAACATTATTTTTTATTCTTCCACCTTCGAATTTACAACCCAAGGGAGCCATAAGATTCGAAGAAAGAAACTACAAGAGACTCAAATTGAACAACTTGAGAATAACACGCTTCAAGTTTCAAAGTTCAAAGCTAAATAAAATCAGATCATGATATTTATTTAGAGGCTTCACATACCCAGAAAATAGGCTGATTTCTCACGAAAAAGGGGAATATAGGGTAATACATTCTTTTAAATAAAATAAATGGAGATACAGGATTGAATTCAATATGAAACGGTTTAAATACACACTAAAACTTGGGGTATCAAATTGTTGCAGCTATTTTGATCTAGAATTTCAACTCAATATGATTCGCTTTAGAGGATCAATGAAAATTAAGGAGAACAACTTCAAGGCGTATTAGCATCAGTATACAAAACAGAATGACAGTTGACGATTTTCGAAAAACATTTCTTTCTGCCAAATTCAAGTTCTGCAAATCGATAATCGATCCTTAATCGAGATTTGCTGACATTTGTTAACAAACATCCACAACCTCAGCAATCATAAATTTAACTAAACGGATCAAAGTAAATGATTTCTTTCAAAATTTGATTAACAATTTAATTTTAAACGATCATCAACAATTGATCATCATTCAGGTAAGAGGCTTAAATAATTTTATAATGTGTTGAGCAGTTGAAATTTGATGACAGATAATTGATCTCGAAATTTGAATCAAGTTGATCATGAATATAGGTATCAAAACGTTGCACCCTTTTGACCCATTTGCCGCATCAACTTGATACCTGGTAGCTTTGTGTGTAGCTAAGATTTCAAATCGAAATATGTGAATATACACTGTGAAAAAATTCTGTTGGAAGCTTCCAATGAATGAATTGGAAGCTTATTTCCGAAACGTAAGGTAACGCTACATTACATGATGTATTGGAATTTTTCAATATCTTGTAGAGTTCGCGCTATGGAAACTCCACGAATTACAACACTTACAATACATTTATTGTAGTTTCGGCATTCCAATATCTTGTTTGCAATTTTACGTTGCGCTTGTATTGTAGAAGTGCTGAAGAATTCCAAACATTTTTTACAGTGTAGGTACAACATGATGCCTATATGTAGAGTACGCTTCATTTGCTATACAAATGCTATAATGTTATAAGTAAGTCATTATATATGTTTTTCTTTTATTCATTATATATATAATACTCATTATATATAATGAGTAACGAACTTTATGATTTAGTAAGGAGAAATTTATAGTTTATTGGAATAAATGGAGCTAGATGTTGTTTTTCAGCAGGAACGATTTCAAGAAGAAGACATCCTCCGCATCCGCCTTCTGTCTTCCTCTTCATGGAGTTATGAAGCCGCGACGTACTAGGCGGGCATTCGCGGATTATAACAAACTTCCGGTCGCTCATTTGTTCCTTAGCTTCACTCATGCCGCTGGTCATTGTTGCGTTGCTACCGAGTGTGACGACCTGGCAACCTCGATCCATGACTGATGTCAAGCTAATCAGCTTCAGATTATCATACTTATCCTAAAGTCCTAATGTATAATCTCCCCAATTTGCCATTGTCTGGATCTCAGCAATTTCATTCTGACATCATCATTATTAACTTCAATTTTCTGCGAGCTCAAAATAGTCTTAATTACCCCATCATTCCCTATCTCAATGTCTAGAAGAACTATAGTCATGTTTTCCATTTTCATACCAAAAAAAACTCATCATTCCCATGACGAATTTTGATATCTCTCGTTTACGTCACCGAAGGAAGGAAGCTGGTTTCCAGGGAGAAGTGAACGTAAAATAAGTGTGAGCCATTGTTTAACAAGGCAATTTCGCAAACTTCATTATGGCTTGTGCTCCCTAGTCCCTGTCGTAAATGCAGTTTGCCGTTTCTATTCCTGTGCGTCTCAGTTCCGCAACCTTGGCCATTTGCATAGAACTCTCTTGAATGGAAACAGAAAGTTAAGATGTCGGAGTAGATAAAAAAAGGTTCATTGAACGAAGTACGAAGATACATGCTCTTCTCTGAGGAAAAGATGACAAATTATTGAATATTGATTGAAGAGAGGATTAATGATTTTAAAGAATGTGGAAATTGGGTCTGCAAATTCGATGCCGGAATTCATTTGGCGGCTCGATGATTATAACTTATTATTCAAATGAAAACTGATTACGATTCTTCATTCTGAAATTGGCATCTAAGTTAATTGGATGATCCTCCATGTCCAGCATCGGAGCGCATCCAGTTTCGATGCAATTTGCATTTCCGACGAATCCGATTAACCGTATGAAGTTGCCAGGTTCAGATTTGCATTATAATACAGCGAACTATAAAATTTCTTTACGAACTTCTTCTTTGAGCTTTAGAGTAGAGAGACCATCCTACAGTTTTGATAGCCAAAATTTCTGTAGCGTGCAGCTGCGTCAATTTGCAACAAAAAGGAAAGATTTTTATATTAATTACTGAATTAGAAATACAGTCGAATCTGGATTTAGATATTTTGTCTCTCTCCTGTTTCTCGCTCTGTTTTGTCACGCCTGAGTGAAAACGGCACATTCCCCCGCAGCTCCTCTCACCCATCACCGCGACGCGGCGTCAATTCTCGGAAACACTAAATCCAGAATCACTAAATCCAGATTTGACTGAAGTTAAAACTGTTATTAATTTTCAAATTTTTGGATTGAAAATTCATCTTTTTTGGTTGAAAATTTAACTCCTTGGTTCAAAATTGCCCTACTTTGTTAACAATTCATGTTTTGCTTGAAGATTCATCATTTTAGTTCAGAAGTCATATCTTTGGTTGAAAAATGGAGAAAGAGGGGAATAGGGGAAAGAGTGTGAAGTCTGTATTTGATTTGGCAAAAAAAATTGCGTGCTCATAAAGGGCTGAAAATGTCGAAATGTCTTATGCAGACAGGGGATTTGAATGGTGGTCTGGATTTTAGAGGACCAGGTGCCATACATCGCGTGCGCAGTCTTTCTTCTCTCCTTGGAGATTGAAGGAGTAAAAGGAAATAAGGGTGAAGTGGGAGATTGGCGAGCGTGAAATAAAAAAGAATTTTGAATCGGAAGTAAGTAGTACGTTACTGGCTGCGACAGATGTTCGTCCTATTCATTCAGACTTTTCGAGGGACGTTAATTTTCTGGACTTGAAATTCACTCACTAATATTAAATTACTAGTCTCTATTCTAATTTTATTTTATTTTTTTTTATTTCCTATGAAAGCCATTGAAGATGGACGTATGCAGAATGCAGATCGGCACGAGCTGAGGTTTTATTCCTTTCATGGTTCATGATCCTTAATAATACTTAAGTACTCTGCCGAGGACAAATTCTCAATTGCAAAACGTCTTTAGAAAACGAGGGAATATTCACTCTCTAAATTTAAATTAGTAAAATATACCTTAAATATCATTATATATTTCGTAAACCTTTTTAATGTAAAGGATCCTACACAAACTTTAATGCACGAAATATTTTATTTATTTATATTCTTTGTGAAAAGTAAAACTTTACCATTATTTTTCAAAAAGTTTATTTGAACTATTATTCTTTAGTATTTTAATATTAGTTGAGAATTCATCTGTTCTCGTCAAACATTTTATTATTAGGTTGGAAATTTAATTATTTTGTTGAAAATTCAACAATTTTGTCAAAAGGTCACCTTTTTCGTTGAAAATTCGTCTTTTTGGGATTGAAATTCAACTATTTGGTTGAAAATGAATTTTTTAATTCAAAATTCATATTTTAGTTTTGAAAATTTAACTTTTTTGCAGAAAATTTGTTTTTCCAACTTAAAAATTCCCTTCATTTATTAAAAATTAATCTTTTTTTGGTTAAAAATATAACTGTTTGGTTGAAAATTCTTTTTTTTTCTCTGAAAATTAAGTTTTTAACTTAAAATATAAATATTCCATTTTTTGTTAATAATTGATCTGTTTTAGACGTAAATTCGAAATTTTTGGTAGAAAATTAATCTTCGTGGTTAAAAATTCATCTTTGTGGTTTAAAATTTATCTATTTGAGTTGACGATTCTTTTTTAGTTAAAAAATCAACTATTTGGTTGAAAATCTACCTATTTCCTGAAAATTATTTTTTTTCAATTTAAAATTAACTTTTTAAACAGAAAATGTAACTATTCCAATTTGGTAAAAAAGTCATCCTTTTTGGTTTGAAATTCAACTATTTGGTTGAAAATTCATAATTTTACTTAAAAGTTCATAATTTTACTTAAAATACAAAAAATTCCATTTTTTTCAATTTAAAGCAAGGAAAACTGAACTTCAAATTAATGCAATCAAAGTTCAAGTTCAAAAACATGTTTTAATAATTGAATACTTTTTAACTTGAGACAATTAAAATAAAACAGTTTTAAAATAAACATTCAAATCTACACAATTTGAAACTTGAAAAATAAATTGAAAATTTCGATCTCAAAACTTCGAAGATTCGAATTTTTTTTATTAAAATCGATTAAATATTATTGGATTGAATATACTTTATAAGATAAGAATTTATAAAAATTTCCGGTTAAAAAATGATTTAAAATTAAAAATTAAAAATATTGAACATTGAACGAATCTGAACTTGGTTTCAAACTGAATACTTTTAATATCATAATTGTGAAATTAAAACGTTTTTTATACTGAAATTCTTTAAATTAAAATTATTGTAATATAAATCGTTTGAAATTATAATATTTCACAAATTGTGATTTATACTTCTTAAAATTAAAAAAAAAATTGCCTCCCTACCAATGCTGAAAAATATTGAAGCAAATTGATGCAAATTCAACATTTTCCACCCTTCAGTTTAACATAAATGTTATAAACAAAAATTCTACGTTAAAATTAAAAAAAAAATTAATTTACTACTCCCTTCCAACTCAAAACAAAAACAATTAAAAATAAAAAGATTTCCTTTTCCATTTCAGAAAAAAATTATAATCAAAAAATCCTCCGTCCCGTTCCAATTGGAAATATTATAATTATAAGCCATGATAATTTTTATTTATTAGGTTCCGAAGCCTAATTATAAAATCTTTTAACTGAAGACTTGATTTTGGCAATTTTAATTATTCAGTCTCTAAATTTTTAATTCTTTAATTTAGAACGTTACAAATTTGAAAATTTGTACAACTTTGAATTATTTTTAGTATCCTTTTCAAAATATGGTTTGAATTAAAAGCATTGAAAATTAAATTTTTTCAGATTAAAATCTATAAAATTTTTTGGTTTGAAACTAAAATTGGTCAAAACTATATAATTTAGGAATCCGTATCTTAATAGTTCAAGAATTTTTCATCCTTAATGAATATGTAACTTCGAATCAATAGCTTCTGAAATTCAACGAAAATGTGAATTTTTCATTCTTAAAATTTAAATTAATAATAATTTTAAAGACAAATATTTCAAATTGGACGGATACTAATTAAAAACCTTAATAGTTGAGAAAATTTTAACTTTCAAAGCCTTCAATATTGAACAAAATTAATTAATTTAAATTCAATCCTTGAAGATTTTGCAAATTTATGTAAAATTGGAATCCCTAATTCAGTTGAGGAATTTTAGGTTCATTGTTCGATGTCGAGTAATAAGAAAAAGCGTTTGGAATAGGAAAACATTGCATTGAAAGTATTGAATAATTATTTTAGATTGAAGCATTAAAAATTGTTCGATTTTGAAGTTGTAGGGTTAGAAATAAAAGCCTTTCAATAATCGAATTGTTATTAATATTTTAAAATGATCAACATTGAATAATTTGAAACAAAATTTTTGAAAATTGGACAATTTTTAATTAGAAGCGCTAGGATTTGAATAATTTTGAATGGATTCGTTAAAAATTTGGCTGCAATACCAACGAAACGTTTTTTCATTGAAGCATGAAACACTGTTTTAAAATTTAAATTCTTTAACATTTTATAATTTTCAATTAATTGTTAAATAATTGAAATTTTAAATCGCTCAATCTTGCACAATTTCAAAAAGTATTATTATATAAACAATTTCCATTGATAGTCCTAAATCTGGAACTGGTTTGAAAGCTTCGAATTAAAAATTTGTTGATTTCACCTGATTTCTATTTTGAAACCATACAATATTAATCTTTTGACTTAAAAAATGTTAATTTGGACCTTTTTTTATATTTCAAACTGTGAATTGTTCAGTTTTCAAGACTCGAATGAATCACAAAATTCAAATGACCGGAAATATGCTTTTAAACGCGGAATTTTTTTGTCTCTTGAATAACCATCCTAGACTTTCTGACGAAGTAAAAAATTTACTTTCACAAACATGTTTCAAGTGGTATGTGAAAAGACAAAGAAATGAATTTGTTTCATTTTCGGCGGGTCCAGAGCCTATCCATAAATATGTATAAATGCTAATCCATAATAATGCTAATTAATTATTTGAACACCTAAGTTTATTTAAGAAAGATTGAGTCATCAATGAATGATAAAGTTAATAGAGCGTGGGTGTTTGTGGAGAATTCCAACCTGTGAAAACACTCGTCGATGCGAGTTTTACAGGTTTTGTCCTTTTTCTTTTTTCTTTTCTGTTTTTTGTTTAGTCACTTTTTATCTGGTTCTCACAGGACTCCGCCTTTATGTAATGAATACCTCCTCCGCTGACAATTCGTGTTGCATATGAACATATAGATATGAGTCTTGGGGTCATGAGTCATATTCCTGGGGAATATGAACCTACTTCCTGTGTACTTATTGGTTAAAAATTCTACTATTTGCTTGAAAATGTAATTACTTTGTTGAAAATTGCAAATATTTCGTTAAAAAGCCATCCTTTTTGGTCCAAAATTTAACTACTTGGTTGAAAGTTGAACTACACTTTATTACAAATTGAATTTCTTGGTTGAAAATTCATTTTTTCTGTTGAAGATTCAGCAATCCAGTTAAAAAATTAATCTTTTTGGTTGAAAATTTAAATATTTGGCTATAAATTCATTTTTTTGGTTCAAAATTAATTTTTTAAACTAAAAATATATCTATTCCACTGTTGCGGTTGAAAATTAATATTTTTAATTGAAACTTGATCTTTTCTAGTTGAAAATTCAACTATGTGGATGAAAAATCTACTTTTTTGGTAGAAAATTAAACTTCTTGGTTGAAAATTGATCCTTTTTGGATAAATATGCAACTGTTTTGTTGTTGATTAATCTCTTTTGGTTGAGGATTCAACTATTTTGTTGAAAATTGGTTTGAAAAAAATTGGTTGAAAATTCTTTTTTCGTTAAGTATTCATCTTTTTTGGGTTAAAAAATCAACTACTTGGTTTAACGTTAAACTATTTAAAAAAAGTAATAATTTTTTTGTTGAAGATTCATTATTTTAGCTTAAAGCTCATATTTTCAGGTTACAAATTTAACTGTTTTGTAGAAAATTCATCTTTTTGCCTTAAATATTCAACGATTTGGTAGGAAATTAAACAATTTTTTTAAAAATTAACTTTTTTGTTGAAAAATCCTATTTGTGGTTGAAAACTCAATTATTTTGTTAAAAATTAAACTGTTTTTAGGCAAATTTAACTATTTGGAAGAAAATTTACTTTTTTTGTTAAAAATTATATTTTCGGGTTGAAAATTTAACTGTTTTTAGGAAAATTCGTTTTTTCGGCTTGAAAATTCAACAATGTGGCAGGAACTTAAACAATTTGGTTGAAAATTAACTTTTTTGTTGAAAATTAACTTTTTTGTTGAAAATTCATGTTTTTTGTTGAAAATTCAATTATTTGGTCAAAAATTAATCTGTTTTGAGAAAAATTTAATTATTGGGAAGAAAATTAACTTTTTTGTTAAAAAATTATATTTTCGGGTTGAAAATTCAACTGTTTTGTTAAAAATTCGTCTTTTTGGCTTAAAAATTAAATAATTTGGTAGGAAATTAAACAATTTGGTTGAAAATTAACTTTTTTGTTGAAAAATCCTATTTGTGGTTGAAAACTCAAGTATTTGGTTAAAAATTAAACTGTTTTTAGGCAAATTTAACTATTTGGAAGAAAATTTACTTTTTTTGTTAAAAATTATATTTTCGGGTTGAAAATTTAACTGTTTTTAGGAAAATTCGTTTTTTCGGCTTGAAAATTCAACAATTTGGCAGGAACTTAAACAATTTGTTTGAAAATTAACTTTTTTGTTGAAAATTAACTTTTTTGTTGAAAATTCATGTTTTTTGTTGAAAATTCAATTATTTGGTCAAAAATTAATCTGTTTTGAGAAAAATTTAACTATTTGGAAGAAAATTAACTTTTTTGTTAAAAAATTATATTTTTGGTTTGAAAATTCAACTGTTTTGTTAAAAATTCGTCTTTTTGGCTTAAAAATTAAATAATTTGGTAGGAAATTAAACAATTTGGTTGAAAATTAACTTTTTTGTTGAAAAATCCTATTTGTGGTTGAAAACTCAATTATTTGGTTAAAAATTAAACTGTTTTTAGGAAAATTTAACTATTTGGAAGAAAATTAACTTTTTTGTTAAAAATTATATTTTCGGGTTGAAAATTTAACTGTTTTTGGAAAAATTCGTTTTTTTTTGGCTTAAAAATTCAACAATTTGATAGGAACTTAAACAATTTGGTTGAAAATTACCTTTTTTGTTGAAAATTACCTTTTTTATTGAAAATTCAATTATTTGGTTAAAAATTAATCTTTTTTTAGAAAAATTTAACTATTTGGAACAAAAATTGACTTTTTTGTTAAAAAATTATATTTTCGGGTTGAAAATTTAACTGTTTTGTTAAAAATTCGTCTTTTTTGGTAGAACTATCTTCCCGGTTGAAATTTAATCTTTTTGGTTGAAAATTTAACTATTTGCTCAAAAACACATCTTTTTTGTTAAAAATTCAACTACTTGGTTGAAACTTAATCTACTTTGTTAAAAAATCATTTTTTAGGATTCGCTTCTTTGAATGAAAATTTAACATCCTTGTTGAAATTTCATTTTTTTATCTGAAAATTTAACTATTCTATTTTTTGTTGGAAATTTATCTTTTAGAAGTTGAAAATTCATGTATTTTGTTGATATTTCGTCTTTTTGGTTAGAAAATTAATCTTGTTTGTTGAAAGACTGGTGGAAATTCGTTTTTTTTTTTGCAAATTAATTTTTGAAACTAATAATTTGACGATTCCATTTTTTTTTCAAAAAATAACTTTTTTTGTTGAAAATTCAACTATTTGGATCTGAATTCAGTTGATTGAAATTTCGTCTTTTGGTAGAAAATTAATCTTTCTGGTAAAAAAATCACCTTTCTTGGCTAAAAATAAACTTTTTTGTTGAAAATTCAACTCTTCTAAAAAATGCGTCTTCTTGGCTTGAAAATTCAACAGTTTTTCGTTGAATTTTAATCGTTTGCGTTTTAAAATGCGACCATTTGTTTAAAAATGCATCTTTGTAGGTTGAAAATTCAACTATTTCGATGAAGTTATCTTTTTTGGTCGAAAATTCAACTGTTTTGTCAAAAATTCGTCCTTTTGGATTGAAAATTGATCGTTCATTGTTAAAAATTAACTTTTGCGTTGAAAATTCAACTGTCATCGAAAAAAATTCGTTTTTTTCGGTTAAAAATTCAGTTATTTTGGTATAAAATATTTTTTGGTTCAAAATTCAACTAATTTCTTGAAAATGCAATATATTTCGTCTTCAAATCTTATGAATTTAACGTGTTTCGTATTAGATTCAATAAGGTATTAACATTCATTTTATTTAAAATAATTTATTCCCCTATTTCCTCTGTTTTGGGAGCATTTTTGGCTACTTCTTATTAGTGAGGTATGAAGGAGGGGGGGGGGGGCAAACAAAAGTCTTGACGAAGGAGGGAGGAGGGGGGGGGGTCAAATTGCCCAAAATTGGTACCGTAGTTTATGGACGGCCCCTTCAGGCCCCAGAAAGTAATAACCGGTTCTTTGATCCGGGCCCTCAATTTTCTTTCAGCAATTTTTGACGCCGTTCTGTTGTTCAGCATGAAACTTAATTTTTTCTGTGTTACACTTACGGGATGTATGTTAGCTACCTGTTCCACATCGCGCACTCGAGATCCTCATTCAAAAACGAAGCGAAGCGACTGACCGCTCTACTTCCGTGTGTCCATGCACCTATGTACCTGCATTTATCTAGTCTCGCATTACAACCTGCAAAGACATTTTTACGAGGCACTAAAGTGCACGAACACTCGCTATATGCTTCAGAACGCACGTCAAGATCTACTGGAGGAAATGTAATTTGTGAAGTTTCTTGTTTAAACAGACCAGTAATCAGCTAGTCACTAACATCAGAAAAATTACCCGCTTTGCTTATTTACTTTTATTGCCACTGCAATTTTTTTAACCAATGTTGTGCCAATGTGACATGGCATAATAAAAAATTTTTATAGAGCTATAGCCAGGCAGGGCCTATAAAATGTTGCGTAGTCCGACACACATTGTGTAGTCCGGATTTTAAAGTATGTACCTAGTCAGAAATAAAAAAAAGGGTGCAGTGGAAAATCCACTTTGTATAACATATGCATGAATACGGCCAAAGGCATATATATATACGCAGGGTGGCGATTTGGCGGACGATTTCAAATTCAAGATCATTTCCCGGGTTTTCCAGGTCAAGTTTTTCCATTTTCCCGGTACACTAAAAGTTTCATAACGTTCATTCTAAACATTACAAAATAAATTTTCACTGGTGAACTGCGACAGCTCAATTGGTAGAGCACCTCA
>CAKNYM010051511.1:373776-394991 GCA_932195095.1 Andricus curvator
TAATTTAATTTCGCATAATAAAAATTAATTTTGATATAGTAGATTATCTACCTATCAACGATTCTATAACAGAGACCTCTGTTGAATCTAACATCAAAAATACTGGTATTAGAAACTTTGTTAAAAAACTAGTTTCAAATATTGAATTACAAAATGAATTAATTTTGATTCAAATACTTAAATTTCCCACTAAAAAATGTAAATTTCCAACAAAAAATGGAAAGTTGAACTTTCAATTGAAAAAATTAATTTTCAACAAAAAAAAACGGATTTTCAAGAAAATAGTTCAATTTTCGACCTAACTGATGATTTTTCCACTAAAATAATGAATCTTCAACTGGATTAGTTGAATTTTAAACCAAAAAGATGAGTTTTCAACTAAAAAAATGAATTTTCAACTGAAATAGTTGGATTTTCAACAACAAATTAATTTTTACTAAAAAAGATAAATTGTCAATCAAAACTTAAATAATTAAGTTTCAAGTTCAAAAAACTAATGTTGAACCAAACAGAAAAATTTTCAACTAAAACTATGGAATATTCAATTGGAATCAGTTAAATTTTCAGTTACAAAATTACTTTCTACAAAAAAACTAACTTTCAAAATAATACTTACATTTTCAATCAAAGTGATGAATTTTCAACTAAAATTGTAAATCTTTAACTGGAATAGTTGAATTTTACACCAGAAAGATGAATTTTCAACTAAAATGATGAAAAGATAAATTTTCAACCAAGAAGATTAATTTCTACCAAAAAAGATGAATTTTCAACCAAAAATTGAATAATTGAATTTTTAGTCAAAAAATGAATGTTCAACCAAAGAGATGAATTTTTATCTAAAATTATAGAATATTCAACTAGAATAATAGTAACATCTTCAGATTAAAAAGCAAAATAATTTACAAGCAATAAAGAAACAAACTTTCAATAAAATTGTTAAATTATCGGAAAAAAATTTCTTTGCATCCAAAGAAAAAACAAGTTTTCAATCAAATAGCTCACATTTCAACCAAAGAAATGAATTTTTAATTAAAATGATGAATCTTCAACCAAAAAAATTAATTTTCAAGAAAATAGTTTAACTTTCAACTAAGTAATTTTATTTCCAACCTCAAAGATGAATTTTCAACTAAAATGATGAATATTTACGTAGAATACTTGAATTATTGACCGAAAAGAAAAATTTTTAAACAAGAAGATTAACTTGCAAAGAAAAAGATTTTTTAACAAAATCCGTGGATTTTCAACGGAATAGTTGAATTTTCAATTAAAAAAAAAAAATTCATCTAAATTGTCGAATTTTGAACTAGAAAAGATCAATTTTCAACAAGAAATGGACGTTCAAATTTTCAGTTGAAGGAATCAATTTTCAACCAAACTGATGAATTTTCTACAAAAAAAGGTGAATTTTCCACAAAGTTCATACATTTTCAAACAACTAGTTTAATTTCTAAATAAAAAATATCAATTTTCAACCAAATAGTTGAATTTTCATCCAAAAAAGATACATTTTCAACGAAAAATAGAATGTTTAAGTTTTCTGTTGAAAATCTAATTCTTAACCAAAAAATAAAAAAACAACAGATTTTCAGCAAAATAGTTAAATTTTATACTGGAATAGTTAAATCTTCAGTTAAAAAAATTGATTTTTACAAAGTAGTTACATTTTCAACCAGAGATGAATTTTCAATTAAAATGATGAATTTTCAACCAAAAAAATAATTTTTAAGCAATGTAACAAAATTTTCTATTACAATTCAGAAATATTTTTTCTTTGAAATACTACTTCTACTCTAAAAACTGCTGGAAGTGCTTTCTTTATCTCAAATTTAGAAGAAGGAACTTTCAAATTGTGACAAATTCTGTCTTGGAAGAGGGATTCTTTTAAATTCCTTTCTTCTCAATTCGAATTACAATTCTTTGTAAAAATTCCCGTTCCATGTCAAAATTCAAAAATTCCCTGTTGCAAGTTAAATGATATTTCTTTATGGAAACTCCCTGTCCTGAAATAAAAACGATAACTACTTTCTAAAATTCCCTGCTCCAAGTCAGGATACATGAGGAGAAAGCGAATAAAACGTGATAAATCCATTTTTTGAAAAAATTGAAAAAATGATTGTTTCTGTATGTTTCTGTAAATTCGATTATCAAACTTGAGTCAGCGAAAAAAATCTCACAGAGCAACAAATTGCAACATTGACCAACATTATTAAAATAATGAAAACTTGAACTTTTCTGCGATCAGAATTAAATTCCCGGCTTTTAAATTAAATTCCCGGTCATTTCCCCGTCTTTCCAGGTCAAGTCGCCACCCTGATACGTATAATGGCCATTACACATCTGTGAGCTGATATCTTATGGCCATATCTCTATGAGGTTATAATTTTAAACGTCATAGATATATAATAAACATTATATGAAATAATTTTTTTCTGAAAAAAGATCTTCTCCTTTCGCTCCGCTGGGAGTCGAACCACAGAACTTCCGATTGCCGGTCGGGTGCTTTCCCATTAGGCAACTAGAGAGATCAAGAGAAGAAAAAAAAATTTTCTTCTCTCGATCCCTCTAGTAGCTTAATGGAAAAGGCGAATTTTCAACAAGAGAGTAGATGAAAAATTGCACATGCGATTTGAGCTACTGGGGAATTGATTCCTCAATTCTGAGTAGGAATTTCCCAACCGTATCAGTCAGGGAGGAAGACCTTCGATCCGTAACCTAGGCAGACCAACACTTATAATAATATCTATCCGGTTACGGGTCACGGTTTAGGTTTGTTGGGGGTCTCGGGTGGTTATTAAGGTTTCACCATCGAGTCACCTTACTCACGCATATGCATTATCTGATTCAGTCACTAGACAAAAATTCTTTGACTGATCACGCGCTGACATTAGACAGAGTTTGCACAACTTTTCCTGAGAATTATTTTATTTTACAAACCAAAAATACGACTTTTCAACAAAAGAGTTAAATTTTCTACCAAGGCGGATTATTTTTCAGTCAAAAAGGAAATAAAATTTCCACTAAATTGTTTGATAGTTTAATTTAAATTAGAAAGAAAAGAATTCAATTTAATTTAATTTTTATTTAATTTTTATTTGTGGGTGATTCAACCTCTTTTTTCATTTGGTTATTTTTGTCTCTAATGAGCCGAAAAGTGAGGTAGTTTAGAAGTATGTTTTTTAATTCTGAATCTTGTTCAGGCTCATTTTGCATAAAATTATTCATGATAAAATAGAACTCTGATCGATCTTAATTTAAAAAATAATTTGTATGTTATTTAATAATTAATTTAAATTTAAATTTAATTTAATTAAAAAATAGTTTAATTTCTTCACCTCTCTCCACCATGTAATCCCTTTCCAGGTCCCCCGATCATTTTGCAAGATTGAGTACGGCCGACCGTACGAATATCCTCAGCCCTGAATTTTATACCAAAATAGTTGAATTTTAAACCAAAAAGGAACCAATTTTAATAAAAAAGTTATGTTTTCAATGAAAAAGGATAAATAATTAACAGCAATCTTAAAATTTTGACAAAATAATTACATTTTCAACCAAATAATAATCTTTTTTTAACCAAACAGTTGCATTTTCTACTAAAAAATACGATGTTTCAACAAAATACATGAATTTGCAAACAAATAGTTAAACTTTTAAATAAAAAAAAATTCAGTTAAACAAAATTTCCAACCAAAAAGATGGCTTTTCTACACAAAATTTGAATTTTCAACACAAAAATTTGAATTTTCAACAAGAAACTTTATTTTTAAATAAACAGTGAAATTATCAACACAAGTGTTAGATTTTCTACCAAACTGTTGAAATTTCTAACCAAAAAAAAAAGAATTTTCTACGAAACAGTTAAATTTTCTATCAAATCGTCGAACTTTCAACTACAACAAAAATTTCAGTTAAAAAAATTCAGTTGAAAAAATTAATTTTCAAGCCAAAAAGATGACTTTTCTACAAAAAAGTTGAATTTTCAACACGAAATCATGAATTTTCAACAAAAAACTTTTTTTAAGCAAACAGTGAAATTTTTAAACAAAATGTTGAACGTTCTACGTAAAGAACTTTTGAAATTTCAACTTTCAAGCCAAAAAGTCGAATTTCTACAAAACAGTTTAATTTTCAACCAAGAAATTTAATTTTCTACTAAAAATACACAAATTTTTAACAAAATTCACGAATTTTCAACCAAATAGTCGAACTTTCAACTACAAAAAAAAATTCAGTTGAAAAAAATTCAGTTAAAAAAATATAATTTTCAAGCCAAAAAGATGACTGCTAAAAAAAGTTGAATTTTCAATAAAAAAATTAATTTTCTACTAAAAATACAAAAACTGTTAATAATATACACGAATTTTCAACCAAACAGTCGAAGTTTTAACTAAAAAAAGAATTCTAGTAAAAAAAATCAGTTAAAAAAAAATTAATTTTCAAGCCAAAAAGATGACTTCTACAAAAAAGTTCAATTTTCAACACAAAATTTAATTTTCTACTAAAAATACAAAAGTTGTTAATAACATACACGAATTTTCAACCAAATAGTCGAACTTTCAACTAAAACAAAATTTCGGGTAAAAAAATCAGTTAAAACAAATAATTTTCAAGCCAAAAAGACGACTTTTCTACAAAAAAGTTGAATTTTCAACACGAAATCATGAATTTTCAACAAGAAACTTTTTTTAAATAAACAGTGAAATTTTTAACCAAAATTTTGGACGTTCTACGTACAGAACTTTTGAAATTTCAAGCCAAAAAGTCAAATTTTCTACAAAAAAAGTTGAATTTTCAATCAAAAAATTTAATTTTCTAGTGAATAATACAAATTTTTAACAAAACAAACGAATTTTCAACCAAATAGTCGAACCTTCAACTAAAAAGAAAATTTCAGTTAAAAAATTTTTTAAGCCAAAGAATGGACTTCTGTATAAAAAAGTTGAATTTTCAACAAAAGACCTTATTTTTAAACAAACAGTAGAAAATTTCAACCAAATTGTTGACTTTCCTACAAATCTGTTTAAATTTCATGCCAAAAAGATTCATTATCAACCATAAAAAACCGAATTTTCAACAAAATAGTTGAATTCTCCAAGAAAACAGAATTATTTTCAACCAAACAGCTGCATTTTTAACAAAAAGAGATGAATCTTCAAACAAAAAGAAAAATTTTCGACTAATTAAAATTTTACAGTTTAAAAAATAAACATTTTTTTAAACAAAATTTCATACCAAAATAGTTGAACTTTAAATCCAAAAAGAACAAATTTCAACAAAACAGTTAAATTTTTAAACAAAAGGGCAAAAATGAATAATGAACAACATTTTAAAATTTGTAACCAAATAATAATATTTTACCAAAAAAGATGAATTCTCAACCAAAAAGAATTAATTTTCAACCAAATACTTAAATTTTTAACCAAAGAGGTGAATCTTAAATAAAAAACAAATTTTTAACTATTACTTTTCTGTTAAAGCAACTGTTTGGTTGAAAAATCCTTGAATATTTAATATGCTACGTTGCTTTTCTGCACTGTTTAGAAATGTTGGAAAAATTCCGACACATTTAGGATACTAAAGTAACTAAAATGTACGAAATTAGGATGCTGAAAACGAATTTTAGTAACTTTTATAGTAAAATGCTACATTTTTATTAACATTCAGAAACGCTATCTGAAAATTACAAATAGTTTCCTAAAATTCCTAAATAATAACAGAAATATAAGTAATCGTGATCGAAAGAAGTGCGCAGTTAGCAACTGCGCACTCCTCGCTTCTCGATGGTCATGGGCGGCAATGCACTGCAAAAGGTTGTGTTGAATTATAGTTATAACGATGCAGTAAACCTATTTTTCCCGATATTGAATGACATCAAGCGTGAAAAGGATTCGAAATTTGCACGGGAAGAGGAAACTGAAAAAATTATAGAAATCTTTGCAATAAAATAGTTACAAGATACTAGCAGCAGCTACATAAATTAATAATTAATCCTGACTTCAATTGAATGGTGAGTGCGCTGTTTACGTCAAATGATGCCATCTTGGCTAGATCGGTTATATCTGTAATTTTGAGTAGATCCGTGCAATTATTTTTGTTTGAAAATGAAGTTCAATAAAATATCATGAAATTAATTATGACAAGCTTCATGCAGCTACCGTTGCTGAAATTTCTATTCCTGTTTAGGAAAATTTAGAAACGGTTTCTGCATAAAGCTTCAGTGACGCATCTCTGAAAGTTCCTACAGAACTCCCTACCCCTCCCTTTCGGGGGGGGGGGGGGGTCAAACATAGGCCTAAATTGGGAACGTATTTTATGGACCTCACTTCCCTGTTTTCAGGTCAAGTGACCACCCCGAACTCTCCAGAGATTATAACGAATTCAAACAAGGATTTGAGTAGCGCTTAGAAATGAAGAAAATAATTGTCTGTAATGAGCATAACGACATAATGTACGTAAATGGAAGCTGTTTCCCGTTTAAAGAGCAGAAAATCTGAATTGGCTTAATCCGTTTATACCCTGAGGATGTGACTCGTTTAGCCACTGACGAGTTTCGTGCACTTGCTCATCAAGGGAGATCTGTATCGATCGCTCGAAGGGGTGCCAACCCAGGGGGTAGGTTAGTACCCCTATGGGAGTCAGGGAGGGCATTCGGCATTCCAGCTTGATGCTGGGGATGAAACTGTTTTACTCGGGCGGAGACTGTGAAAGCCCAGTTTAGGGGATGTCGATGCAAACCAGGCTTTAGGCCAAGATGAATGCGTCTAGGGCTTCCACACCCTTCTATTCACCCATTGGACGACTTCGAGCGTGAGCTGCTTCCTGAATTATTCAATTCCATTTGTTGATTTTTTACCAAGATCGCGTCTCCAACAGTGCTCGATAGCCTTAATCTCCATCTAGTCATAAATGAAATTATATTTATAGCCTCTCACATTTAGATGGGGTCGTCACTCAATTTTTACTGTACTAAGAATAATCCAGACTTCACAGCCCAAAATGCTCTCAAAACAAAGGGAATAGGGTGATTTTTAACGAAAATAGGGGAGAAAGAGGGCAATGAATTCTTTTTAATAAAATTAATGCAGATACCATATTCGGCAGCTAATGAATTTTTAACAAAGAAGTTGAATTTCTAGCCAAATAGTTGAACTTTCAACCTATACAATGATGAATGTTTAAACCAAAAATACGATTTTCAAACAGAAGAATTGAATTTTCAACCAAGAAGATTAACTTTATACTAAAAAAATGTTTGAACCAAATAGCTAAACTTTCAGCTAAAAAACACTCAATTAAAAAAATTAATTTTCAAGCCAAAAATAAGAGTTTTCCACAAAACAGTTGAATTTTCAACCATGAAGATTATTTTCATGCTAAAAAAGACAAATTTTCAACAAAATAAATGAATTTTCAATCAAATAATTGAATTTTCTACCAAAAAGTTGACTTTTCAAGCTAAAAAAAGCGAATTTTCTAGAAAACAGTTGAATTTTCAAACAAAAAGATTAATTTTTTAATAAAAAATACGAAGTTTCAGCAAAACACATGAAATCAAACAAATAGTCGATCTTTCAACAAAAAATTAAAAACTTCAGTTGAAAAAATTAATTTTCAAGCCAAAAAGACGACTTTTTTATTTTAAAAAATTTGAATTTTCAACAAGAAACTACATTTTTAAACAATCAGTGAAATTTTCAATCAAATAATTGAATTTTCTACCAAAATGTTGACGTTTCAAGCTAAAACAGCAAATTTTCTAGAAAACAGTTGAATTTTCAAAGAAAAAGATTAATTTTCTACTAAAAAACACGAAGTTTCAACAAAATACATAAATCGTCAATCAAATAGTTGAATTTTCAACTAAAAAAAAAATTTTGAGTTAAAAGAATTAATTTTCAGGGCAAGAAGACGAATTGTCTACAAAACAGTTGAATTTTCAATCAAGAAAATTAATTTTCTACAAAAAAATACGAAGTTTCAAACAAAGAAAATTAATTTTCAACCAAATAGTTGAACCTTTAATTAACAAAAAAAGTTCAAGTCAAAGAGACGACTTTTATACAAAAAAGATGAATTTTCAATCCGAAAATATGAATTCTCAACAAAAACTTGATTTTAAACAAAAACTTAATTTTAAACAAACAGTGATATTTTCAACCAATTTTTCGAATTTTCTACCAAACTGTTGAAATTTCAACAGACCAATTTTCTACAAAACAGTTGAATTTTTAAGAAAAAAGTTCATTTTCAGCCAAATAGTTGAATTTTCAACCAAAAAAGATTAATTTTCTACCAGAAACGGAATAGTTAAATTTTGAGTTAAAAAAATTAACTAGCAACCAAAAAAGCAAAGAATTTTCAACAAAATAGTTGAATTCTCAACGAAAACAGAATAATTTTTAACCAAACGGCTGCATTTTAACCAAAAGGGACGAATCTTTAAACCAAAAAGACAAATTTTCGACTAATAACAATTTTTCAGTAAGAAAGGAAAATTTTTTTAAACAAAATTGTGGAATTTTCAAGCCAAAAAAGTGAAATTTCTACAAAACAGTTGAATTTTCAACAAAAAAGTTAATTTTCAACAAAGTAATTAAATTTTCAACTAACATTTTTTATCCAAAAAGACCAATGTTCAACAAAGAAGTTGAATTTTCAACCCAAAAATATGAATTTTCAACAAAAAAGAATTTTACAAAAAAAGTAATTTTGGACAAAGTAGTTGAAATTTCCAATAAGTAATTGAATTTTCAACCAAAAAAGGATTCAATTTCTGTCAGGAGATGTAGCTTGAAAACAAAAAGATGAATTTTCAACCGCGAAAGATTTTTCAGTCCTGAAGGAAAAAAATGTCAACCAAATGGTTGAATTTTCAAGCAAGAGAGGCGTATTTTTTACAAAACACTTGAATTTTTAGCAAGAAAGTTAATTTTGTGTCAAATAGATGAATTTTCTACTAGAATAGTTCAATTTTCGACCAAAAAAGACGAATTTTCAACAAAACAGTTGAATTTTCAACCAAAATAGGAAGACTTTCTAACCAAATTTTTTACTTTTCAATTAAAAACAGTTAACTTTCAACGAAAAATAGTAGGATTTTTTCACTGGGTTCTATTAAATCAGTTCGCATGTAAGCGAAGAAAAAAAGAGAAAAAGGGGTAGTTTTTTGAAAACAGGGGAAAAAGAGGACTTCTTTTTAAAAAAGGGGAAAAGAGGGTAATAGGGGAAAGAGTGTGAAGTCTTATAGTCACAGAAGACTTACACCCGAAATATTGTCTCGATTTCTTTTACAAGAGAATTTTTTTTAACAGAGAGTCTTTTAAATTCATCCTTTGTTATCTCTAATTTGTTTTTCTGGAACCGGAAAGGGAAAGAATAGAGTGGACGTGAGAAAAGTATTTTGCTCGGGTCGAATGTGGCTTCCGTGCAAATTTCACGAAGCCCTTGAATTTCCTGTGAGGACACAAGAGCTCACCACAGGAATTGATTGGGCAGGAACTACCTCTACTGATGACCACAGAAAAGTCAAAGTATTTCTATTAGATGATACAAAAACCATCTAGCAACATTTTGGTTTATCTACATTCAGAAAAAAAGATGCTTGGATTCAAAGAAAATTTCTTTTTATCAAAGATTCAAAGGGAAATGCTCATTGGCTTCCACTTCATTTCGTTTGGTTCAGAGAAATGTTGGTTTGTCCCATTGAAAATTTTGCTTTAATTAAAAATGATTTTCTTCATTTCTAAGTTATTTTTGGTTAAATGAAACAATTATCTTAAAGAAACTGTTTCTTTAATTCAATCCAAATATTTTTCTGAGTGTAATAACATTCAACTAGAAAATTACAGAGCATGTTGCTTTCTGGTTGCTAGTGGTTGACATCGAACTGATATTATGAGGCAATGATAATCGAAGAGATTCAAATCTCTAATGATAATCCACACGCGACACATACCTCACGCTAACGAATCTTATTCCCAGCAAAAATGAGTCATCTCTTAGGCACGAGATATGGGATCGAATATCACGCCCTTCCCGGTCTTTTCATTCCAAGTATCTAGGCAGAACCACCCGGATACATGAAATTATCGGCAGATTTTGTACCAATATTGAAATAGGAAAAACAAGGTACGTCTTTTAAAAGTAATTCCAGGCCAAAACAACAGACTACTTTCAGACTTTGGATTCATTTGAGAAATTCAAAATAGTATCAATAGTAGCATAAATTTTGTAAAATAGTCTGATGGTATTTTAGAGGCAGATATAATTTGGTCTTCGGTGTGCTCGGTGGGATGGTTAAAATTTGATAATTTCTTTCGAAATCCTATGAATTTCTTTCGAAATCCTATGAATCTCTTAAATCTGGTGAAACTCCTACAACTCCAATCAGCCCAAGGCCTGTACTTCTAGAAAAGATGTTTAAAGAGTTATAAAACATTCTTTTGTTCTTGCCGGAAATAGGTTTAGATTTAAGATTGGGGAAATTACTTTTTAATGCTATATCACTTAAATTCAAGTAAAATCATAGAGCTTATATAAATTGGATTCTAATCATAAATAATTATCATTTTCTTTCGTGGGAAATGTTGTTGGCAACTTGTTCTAGTTTCAGGATCAGCTATTTCCGTGGTTGCGCTGGCGATAAATGATAGGAGATACGACGAGTTTGGGTAGCGAGAATGTTTGTAGTCGCTGGCACGTTAATTGGTCCGTGAATACGTGAGTGACGTGTCGGTAATTGCCGGCATCGGGACAGACGTTGTTGTGCCTTTCCATAAATCAATCGGATCCCGATAAGTAATCGGTGTCAACGAGATTCTCGGCGATCGGAAAACGATCAGCTATCAGAACATTGCGAGAACAATGGAGAACTGTATACATAAATATGCAAACATAAATGTGCGTAATAGAGAACAAAATATGATTCACTTCCTGTAAAATAGATTCTTGATCGTAATCCTTTGAAAGACGGCGGTTCCATTAACGGAGACACCAGTTTTAATCCGATCTTTGATCGTTTTATTCCTTCTGATTTACATACTAGTCATTATATAGGCATTTCCTTCTCGGATCTTATATTTCTTTGAAGTTTAGAATTTAGAATTATTTATAGAGCTCGAGGGTGGCAATCTTGTGCTTTTGCGAGACAAGAGGGTATCGTAGGATCTTTCTTTAAGATTCTGCTCTTGAGTCTGAAGGATGTCTTCTGGGAGGTCTTTCTTTTCGGATGTACAAGGCACTCGTTTAAATTGGGGTTGTAATGTAACCTAAGAGAATTATAAACCCTTCGAGGATATCCTTTATACCCCTTTTCATTACTGCTTATTGTTAAAAAAGGATTCAGGAAAAACTATACACTGAGAAAAATGATTAGTTGGGCCAACTATTTAGTTGTTTCAGGTCAGGTGATTTTTCACGGAAATAGGGGATAATAGAGGAATACATTCTTTGCAATAAAATAATCTAGGTACCATATTGAATTCAATCTGAAGCTCTTTAAATTCTTAACCTTCAAGTAAAAATATTGTAATTTCAACACAATAGATGCATTTTTACCCAAAAAGATAAATCTCCAACCAGGAAGATAAATTCTCTACCAAAATAGACAAATTTTCAACAAAATACATGAGTTTTCAACCACATCATTGAATTTTCAACAAAATACATAAGTTTTCAACTAAATAATTGAATGTTCAACCAAAAAGATGAATTATCAACGAGGAAGATTAACTTTCTACCAAACAACACGAATCTTCAAAAAGATACATACATTTTTAACCAAATAGTTAAAGTTCCTATAAAAAAAATTTACTCAAAAATTGAATAGTTAAATTTGCAGTTAAATGAATTAATATTCAACAGAATAGTTCAATTTACAAAAAAGAGATGAATTTCCAACTAAAATGATGAATCAAGCAAAAAAAATCATCAGAAAAAAAGTTGAATCCTCAAGCAAAACAGATTATTAATTGTAAACCACAAGTTGCATTTGTAGCCAAAAAAGATGAAATTTTTACCAGAAAAAAATATGAATGTTCCACACAAAAAGTTAATTTCCCATTAAAAGAGATAAATTTTCACCATAAGACTTGATTTTTCAAGCTGAAAAGTCTTGTTTTCGAAAATAGTTGTCTTTTAA
Source organism: Andricus curvator (assembly GCA_932195095.1). Classification (NCBI taxonomy): domain Eukaryota; kingdom Metazoa; phylum Arthropoda; class Insecta; order Hymenoptera; family Cynipidae; genus Andricus; species Andricus curvator. The sequence continues at coordinate 385,922 of CAKNYM010051511.1, forward strand.
TCCCGGAAACATCAATTTTCAACAAAAAAGGTATTTTACAACCAATACAGCTGAATTTTCAACCAAAAAGCATTTTCAACCAAAACGTATGAATTCAGCAAAAATATAATAGTAGACTATTAGTAGAATAAGGAAAAGGGGAAGCTCCTTGAAAATAGTAAAAAAAGAATTCTTTAAAAAAGGGAAAAGAGCTAGGGGAAAGAGTATGTCTGATATTGAATAGACTTTTCCTATCATACAGATTACTACAGATTTCATACATAGATTAATTAAATTTTCTTTTTTCATAAATACAATCTTAAAAAGAGATGGATTGAAATAATTAAAGCGGCCCTTTCCTTAAAAAAGTGACTAAAAAGTAACTTGAAAAAAAGTGAGTAAAAGTGACTTAAGTAACTCTGTGGCAGCCATGTACATAGCAAATTGGCAAAAACATTTCTAAATCTATAAAGACTATTCGAAACTTGAACTATCCTGACAATGATTATAGCTAGAATCATAGAATTACAGTAATAAAACCTTTTATGATTCTAGAGAAGGTAAAAAATTTACCTATAACAAAGTATCATTTTCTGAGTGGTCAGTCTATAATTACGAGTATGAAGTCTAACTTATCATCTGGATTCACGTACGCAGCCAGCCATAAATATTGCTCTCCAGAAATAATAGTTCCGCGTATGAGTCTTCCTTAGAAAATAACTGTTCCCTATTAAAGGTCTCTCGAAGACGCACAGATGCACTTCCTTTGCATTTACTCAGGTTGCTCAACAACTTTTGCATCGCTGGTATTTTTCTACCATTGTGTCCTCTTAACACATTCCGAATGTAATACAACATATTTTATAACAGTTTCGACTGAGTATATCGTTTTGCATAGGTCGGAATTAGATTAAAGGTTTGTGCCCGCCGCATGCGTGGGTTGAAAAGAATTGATATGCTAATTTTCTTCGTGTACCTATACAGTCCTCCTGCTGTGTTCCCGCCTATGATGGTACTTTAGGAGAACCTGTGCGCTGTGTATTAAAATTCATTGTTTATCTTACTCGAATACCGTGAGAAAAAAATTAGATGTTTCTAAAGTACGTGAGCAGATTGTCACTTGGAAAATCTTTACATAAGCCACCATTGCTTCCGGCTTATCCTTAGTTGTTACAAACAAAAACAACTTCAATCATAAGCCTATTTTGCTAGGAATTAAAACAAAATCCCTGCAATTTTAGCAATTAGGTTCCCACAAGCCGCATTCCAGAGGAGTTTCAATTTCCAATCAGGTACTCCTGAAATGATTCTGCTGCTGCGAAAGAATGTAATCCCTCGGCAGAAGGCTGCTGTTTAAAATTTAAAACCTCGTCCGAACGAACCCGTGCTCCGATTTTAAACATTCGAAATGGTTCTTCGACCGTTCAAGTATGCCATGTCGCTCTGTAATCATGGTCGCAATAATTTTCATCCTTCACATGCCCAGGGCGAATGTTTCTGGTCCTGTAATTAAGCACACGCGATGGCGAAAGGAATCGCCTTCCTCGTTTTCGCGGCATGCAAGCCAATTTCGCACCAATGTAATACCTATTCAGTACAGCTAGTGTATAGATATATGAGCAAACGTTTGAGAATTTTTGAAAATTGTTTATGAACAATTTTCATGTTTACACTCACTTGGAGCAAAGTGGTGCCAGGCATAAATAACTTAAGTAGCAGCAAAGAGGAATCTACTGCAAAGTAAAGGCGGTCTATGAATAGAGTAAACCATCTTGTTCTCCTTTTTTTGCTCAATTGGAAATCTCCAAGAGATGAAAGAAACGACGTTACTCAGGGTAGCCAGCTCGTGTGGTATGTGAGAAAAAGAGATGGTCGAGTTGTTTAACCAAGGTGTTCCAGATCGCAAAAACTACCGGCTTGCCTCTGCAGATGATTAAATGCTTTATAGCAAAGTAGGGACAAAAAAAAGTCGAAGGATACTTGATTTTGAAGAAATTATTCGAGAATACTATTGATCCACTTTTTTTTATTTAAAATTCGGAAGATGTACAAATGATCTCCCGAGGGGTTAACCACGAGTAATTTTGATGTAGATTCACTTGAATCCCTGGTTCGAAGATTTGACATTGCTGATTCAAGTTTAAGGATAAAGAGAGGAAGTAATGATAAGATTCTATTATGTCCTGTGGCTAGGGTGGTTTCGGTGGAGTCGGTTGTAATTTTCTCAGGACTTGGCTCTGGCAAAAAGTAAATTTGCGGACTGCAAGGAGGAACGGTAGAAAAGAGTTGAAAGCGAAATGATTTCCTTTCATAATGGGGTTTCTCCTCTGGTTGGCATCCGTACTAATGGAGCCGCACATTTTGTTTTCGGACTTTGCTGTGCCAGGAGATGGCAATTCTTCCGTTGGGTCTTCCTTTCTTTGATCTCCGTGCGACTGTGAAGCGATGATGGATGGCGCTGTGTTTTCCACGGGTAGCCACATTCGTTTTGGTTCAACCGGTCCACTCCAGAGGCAGGAAGTTCTCCTGGATTCGAGTCTCGATCTTCTCGATACGATCTCCAGCGATCCAGGATGACTGTGATTAATGCCCAGAGGTAGACCACAGGGATGTGGATTCGAAATTGACATTTTCGTAATCACCACCTCCGCCAAGGAACCTGTCCTTTAAATTTAGTCCAAAGGTTCCCTCGACATCGTTATGGTTATCCTCCTGGAAAGAACTTATAATCATAAAAACCAACCTGTCAATTTTCTCTTCCTTTCTTCAGACTCACGACGAATTATTATTTTTGTTTTCACGCAATTATTTTATTGCATTCTCGCGCTGATATGACTTTCGGTATAAAAGGAATTCGTCCTAATGATCTTAAGTTTCCGCAACCTCATTGTCTACCTAAAATTCCGAGTGCTGTGGAGCGTGCCAGAGAAACAGGAGGTGGAAATTAGCACGCTTCCGGAATAATTCCTCTCGCTTCTGAAGCATCCGCCTCCGACACTCTTTTAGGTATTTAGGATCTACCCTGCCAGATAGAAGTCTACCTGTGGCTCTAAACTACTAAGGGTCGGTCAATGAAAGGGCAGGTGTGCCACGAGCACGTTTTTACAATCAGAGTATCACTCAAGCTTGGAGTAGCTTGAACGTGACCAACCAACGCAGCAGCCCCTATTGCCCATAGATTTTTCATCTTTTTTCTGAAAAGCAAACTGAATATGAAAAGAACTTCCGAGTTGTGGCGGTTTTCTGTTTGCCCACGTTCTTAGGACAGTCCACAATTGAATTATTAATTCCTTCGTTTGGGGATTAACCGGAAACCTAACAGATGTCGTCCTTTTTCAAAGTATTTTCAATTTGTATGCTTTCAGCAAACTCTGTTGAGGAAAACAATTCCAACATGTGAAAGAAGATCGAAATATCAAACAAGGAAACGAACCTTTTTTGAATAATAATTTTGTATCCTTCGTAAACATTGTAAGAGGCAATCAAAATTATTATCTTGACTATAGAATAGAGCTATGTAATTTCGATACCAGCAGCCAAAGTAGCTAGCAGGTAAATGTGTATAGTCTTGTACTTGCTCAAGACCTCTAAAGACTACTTCTGAAGAATCTCGTGTAATTTTATGAAGCTCTGCCTCCACCTTTACGACCAGTTACTGATTCGAGTACCCTGATCTCATTTCAAATGTTGCTGAATTTATTTATACACCAATCAAATCCTATCAATAACTCAAGTACCGAATGCGTACTCAAGTGCCTTGTATTCTGACCATGAACTGGCTTTCTTCCTAATAAACATCCTCTTACAGACTCTAACATTTTAACTGCCTTCTCTTTCTAATTAAGCCATTTCGTACTTTGCTGATTTTCCTATCACAGTAAATTCCATTTTATCAATTTAATCCCGAAATTGGATTAGAATGACATGCAACGCTTTTATACAGATTTCGGATTTTTTATTTAATCAGCAAATTGCACATCAGGATGATCCGATTCTCAAGATAAAGTGCGTGTCTGAAGTTGAGAAAATTTCTACATTTTCTTAAACAAAAAATTATGAAGTTTTAATGAATACGTAAATCTAAAGAAATATTGAAGAAAACAAAAATTTCCATAACCATAGAGATTTATAACCCAATATAGGAAAATTAAAATTTTTCTCACAACCTGAAATTCAGTATATTCTAAAATATTCCATGTTGTTCCTAGGAAGTTGTAAATCTCCCAGAAATGGAAATACTTTCAGAAACAAAATTAATTTTCAGAGTTGAATTTTTTTGTTTAATTCATTTTTTTTAAACTGAAAATTGAACCATTCTAGTTGGAGATAAAGCATTTTAGTTTAAAGTTCTTCTCATTGGTGAAAAATCCAACACATTTGGGTTCGGAAGTTAATTCTTTTTGATTGGAAAGTCTACGATTATATTTTTAGTTTAAAATTCATCTTTTTCGGATAAAAATTTATTTATTTGGTTGAAAATATAATTCTTCGGTTCAAAATTCAACACTTTTGTTCAGTCTTTTTGGGCTGAAAATTCAAATTTTTTCTAGAAAACTCGCCTTTTTCGATTGAAAATTCTACAATTGGGTAAAGATTTTTTTACTCTCTTGTCTGAAGTTTCTTTCTTGATTGAACATTTTACTCTTTTTTTGACAATTCAACTCTTTTGGTAGAAATTTCATGTTTTTTTTGTTAAAAATGCAATTGTCTGGTTGAAAATTAATCTTTTTTGGTGGAGTATTTGATTATTTTGTTGAAAATTCATCTTTCTTGATTGAAAACTTAACTAATTGGTTGAAAGTTGAACTCCTTTGTTCCAAATTCACCTCTTTGGTTAAAAATGTAACTATTTTATTGAAAATTCGTTTCTTTGGTTAAACATTGATTTTTTAACTGAAAATTTAACTATTCCACTTTTTGTTGAAAAGTTATCTGTTTTAGTTGGAATTTTACTACTTGGTTGAAAGTTGAACTGCTTTATTAAAAAATCTTTTTTTTTTTGAAGATTCATGACTTCAGTTAAAAATTTATATTTTTGTTTGAAAATGTAACTATTTTTTTGAAAATTCGTTGTTTTTGGTTTTAAATTTATTATTATTTTTTAAGTGAAAAATTAACTATTCTATTTTTGGTTGAAAATTGATCTTTTTGAGTTACAAATTCAACTATTTCGTTGAAAATTCATATATTTTGTTGAAAATTCGTCTTTTTGGTTGAAAATTAAATTCTAGTTGCAAAGTCTACTATTATATGTTTGGCTAAGAATTCATCTTTTTTGGTAAAAAGTTTTATTATTTGGTTGAAAGTTAAACTGTTTTGCTGAAATTTCATGTTTCTTGGTTAAAAATTTCACTATTTTAATAAAAATTTTAAATAATTGATTGAAAATCAACTTTTCTGTTGACAATTTCATATTTGCGAGTTGAAAATTCAACTATTTTGTAGAAAATTCGCCTTTTTGCTTGAAAATTAAACAATTTAGTTCACATTTTTTTTCTCTCTTGACTGAAGGGTCTTTGCTGGTTGAAAATTCGTCTTTTTTATTTAAAAAATAAATAATTAATTAATAATCTTTCAGTAGAAATTTCATTTTTTTGTTAAAAATCCGACTGTTGAAAATTAATTCTTTGGACTGATAATGTAACTATTCCATTTTTGGTTCAAAATTGATCTTTTCAGTTGAAAATTTGCTAGTTGGTAGAAAATTAACCTTCTTGGTTGGAAATTAATATTTTTTGCTGATTTTGGGTTGAATATGCATAATTTTAGTTTAAAATTCATCTCTGTGCGTTAAAATTTGCTTTTAGTTGGAAATTAAGTTTCTTAATTGGAAATTTGAATATTCCATTTTTGGTTGAAATTTTTTTTTTTTTTTGTTGAAAATTCAACTATTTGTATACGTAAGTCTTTCAGAGGTGTGAATCGGAACTAGGTAAATCTAAAGAAACACTTTTAGAAAGAAAAAACAAATTTCCTCAAACATTCCTTGTTTTAGAAATATTATGTTGGTCATGCCTAACTAACAAAGGATGATATGCAACGGATGTCTCGGGATTTAGTGCGACCTGAAATGGGAGAAGAATTAGAGACATTCTCGACAATGACAAGATTTAGATTTGAAGGATTAAAAAAGGCTTTAAAATAGTTTATCCCTTTCAAAGTTTTAATTCCCTAAAGAAAAGTGGAGATTGTAGACTGAACAAGATCTGTTTATTCGCAAACAGGTTCATAAGAAGAGAGCTATTTATGAAAGAAGAACCTCCGCAAAAGTTATTAGGTTATACGCGCGCACGCCTGCTGCTGCGTTTCATGTTTCTTCGGCTTATTGTTGAAGCAGAATAATACCGTCAACGAGGTGACAGAGGCTTTCCCAGGCTAAAAAGCAGAAAAGTTTTCGCCTGGCCTGGGTTTTACGAGTCCTTTTATATTAATACTAAAACGAGAATTTGCCTTCAGAATTCGAGATTCGGGGAAATCAGGAACATGCGACCTTCGACTCTATAAGATCAACTAAAAAGTCTAAAGCTCTCTAAAGAGTCTAAACTCTAAAGGACCTCAACACTAAAGTCCCAAATCCCAAAGGCTAAATGGCCTTAACACCCTAAACCGAAATTTATTCTATAGGAGGTGTAAAAAATACACCTGAGGATTCATTCGCAGAAGTGACGAAAAATGTAAAAGCCACATGGGAAAATACATTGTTGATTAACAAGAATTACGGATTATAATTTGCCTTTAAATATTGATCCGTAAATATTTCTACCTGTTTGGAATTTTGAAACGATTAGAGGATCCAGTTTCCCGTTCCTCTTACACTAAAACCTGCAGGGGCACCTTTTCACACGAGTGAAGAGGGTTCGGCCTATCTTAATAAGGTGCGGACAATCTTGACAAATATTTGTCAGACATAAATTCCTGCTTCCCTGGATTAAATAATCATGACGATCAATCGTATCAACGTTATCCTCGGCGCCTTAAGAGACACCTTGTCGAGGGATACTTTCGTTTTGCCTCTTAAGAAAGAATTAATCGAATATTTCAAACCAGAACTCTAAACACCAAAACTATGAAATCTCAGATCTAGCCTAATGTCCTAATGGAATTTCTCTGTTCTCGAAAAGAAATGGAATGGCAACCGTCGGAAGATCGAGACCCTCTTTTCCAAAATTTGAACACACTTTTTTATCGCTATCGCAAAGATAAGAAGCTCATCAGGCCTATCTTTATTGGCGATAAATTAGAGGATAATCAGGTATTCATAGCGATTTGCGATTTCTGAAGATAACGAAACTAAAAAGAATTTTGCTAATAAGATTGGGAAAATGTTAAAAGGTAAAATATGGAAGGACTTCTTATTTAGAAGAGCCTTCAATTCAAAATGCTAACAGCTAACTTGTTAACGAAGTTTTTTCGTTTTTTTCTTGGGTTGTAACACGTCGCATAAATTAATTTTTGTTTGCCAACGAGCGATGAATCTTGGCGATTCGATATGGAAACGGTGCGAAATTCCTGAGAAAAATTCACATGTCTACCCACGATTCTTTGACCATTAGCATCGAGAAAGCGGGCGTTGGCGTAAAACGTCTTTTCGTTACCAACCGAGATTTACGACTGGAGGACTGCAGCGATAGTGAAAAAGCGAGTTTTGCGATGACGCTTCATTGCAGAGAACTGGGAATCTCCCAGCCGGATTAAATTAAAGCGATGACGATCGAATCGAATGCACTCCACTTACATCAGATAAATTATCAATCTTGCAACAGTTTTGCGATTCATATTTTATGGAACAAAATTTATTGATACCTTTTTGACAGATACTTTCCAGGAAAATAGGGGAATAAAAGGAAAATAAATTCTTTTAAATAATATTAATGTAGATACAACATTTCTAAGATTTCAAGGTGATATATATTGCTTTTTCAACCAAATAGTTGGCTTTGAAACCAGAAAAACTGAACTTTCTACAAAAACGTTAACTTTCATCAAGATATTTGAACTTTCAAGCAAAAGAGATAAATTAAAAAAAAAGAGGTTATTTTGAAGCAAAAAGGTGACTTTGAATCCCGAAAAGATGAATTTTCAACAAAAAAAGTTTATTTTCAACCAATAATATGAACTTTCTACGAGAAAAAGAAATACTTTCGAACCAAACGGCTGCATTTTGTATGCCTTTACAACATCAATGTTCATACCAAAAAGACGAATTTTCAAAAAAGAGTTCAATTTTCTACATATAATGATTTTTCAGCCAAGAAAGCAATACAAATATTGAATTTTTAAGCTGAAAAAGCGAATTTTCTACAAAAATATTTGCATTCTTAACTCACCAATATGAATTTTCAATAAAAAAGTTTATTTTCAATCTACAAGTTGAATTTTTAACCAGAAAAAAATAACTTTCAACCAGAAAGTTGCTTTTACAACCAAATAATTGAACTTCCAAGCAAAAGAAACGAATTTTCAACAAAAAAGTAAATTTTCAACCAAACAGTTGCAGTTTCTACAAAAAAGTGAAATTTGTAATCCGAACATTTGAATTTTCAATAAAAAAGCTAATTTTCAACAAAATACTGAAATTTTTTACCAAAACAGTTGAATTTTCAACACAAAAAGATGCATTTTCAACCAAGGAGAATAATTATCTACCAAAAAGACGAATTATCAACCAAATACATGAATTTTCAACCAAAAAGTTGAATTTTAAACTAAACAGAAAAGAATTTTCAACTAAAAAAAAAAGAATTTTGAAAATAGTTAAATGTTCAAAAATAGAGAGTATAGGTAATAATAGATAAAAAAAAGTTCGTTTGTAAACAATAATTTGAATTTTTAACCAGAAAAAAAAAATAATTTGCAATCAAAGAGTTTCATTCACAACCAAATAATTGAACTTCCAAGCAAAAGAGAAGAATTTTCAAAAAAAAGTTAATTTTCAACCAAATATTTGCAGTTTCTACAAAAAGTAGAATTTTTAATCCAAACATGTGAATTTTCTATAAAAAAGTTAATTTTCAAACAAAATACTGGAATTTTTTACCAAAATTATTGAATTTTTAACACAAAAAGATGATTTTTCTGGTAAACAGATCAA
>CAKNYM010051511.1:395091-407444 GCA_932195095.1 Andricus curvator
ACTGGAATTTTTTTTGAAAATTCTTGAATTTTTAACACAAAAAGATGAATTTTCAAGTAAGCAGATCAATTTTTTAACAAAAAGACAAATTTTTAATAAAATACAGGAATTTTCAACTAAAAAGTTGTATTTTCAACAAATAAAAAACGAATTTTGGAAATAGTTAAATTTTCAACAATAGAGATGAATCTTCAATAAAAAAAAGTGAATTTTTAACAAAGCAGTTCAACTTTTAACCAAGTATTTGAATTTTCAGAGAAAAAAGTTTTTTTTTCAATAAATAACATTTGACTTCAACCGAAAAATACGAGTTTTCAACAAAATACACTAATTTTTAACCAAAAAGGATCAGTTTTAAACTAAAAATGGAATAGTTACATTTTCAGTTAATAAATTTAATTTTCAGCAAAGAAAAAATTCTTTTGAACAAAGTAGTTGAAAAATATTTTGTTTAAATAAAAAAAATTTCACTTCAACCAAAAAATACGAGTTTTCAACAAAATACACAAATTTTTAACTAAAAAGGATCAATTTTAAGCTAAAAATAGAATAGTTACATTTTCAGTTAACAAAATAATTTTTTAAAACAAAATACAAGAATTTTCAACCAAATAGTTGAACTTTCAACTAAAAAAAAAAAAGATTTTACAACAGAATCATTAAATTTTCAACCAATACATAGGATGAATTTTCAAACAAAACAGTAGAATTTTTAACACAAAAATATGATTTTTTTAACCAAAAAGTTAATGTTTAACCAGAAAGTTGAATTTCCAACCAAAAAGGATGACTTTTAAACAAAAATCGATGAATTTAAAGAAAAAGAATTAAATATTCAACCAAAAAGACGAATGTTCAACAAAATTGTTGACTTTTTAACCAAACAGTGAAATTTTCAACAAAATAAAGATATTTCGCACAATTTTTAACCAAAAGAGATAAATTCTGAATCAAAAATATAATAGCAGACTTTTCAACCAAAAAGCTTTACCTTTCAACTAAAAATATTTGGATTTTCTTTTTGGGTTCTATTAATTCAGTTCGCATTTAAACAATAAAACGAGAAAAAGGGGGAAAATGGAAGTTTCTTGAAAACAGGGAAAAAAGGAGGAATTCTTTTTAAAAAGAGGAATAGGGGAAAGAGTGTGGATTCTGGTAAAAGCAAATTTATGCGAGACAACCGCTCTCAAAATTTGTATTGCCAATTTAAATTCGTAAATTAAATTTTTGAATGAAAAATTAGTTTTGTGGCCCAAGGGAGCGCGGATAAAATTGTATAAAAAATAACACATTTTTCTGGTATTGATTTGCCCTGTTCATGAAATTTGCATATTTTTGGCAGAGCACTGCTGGGAACTTTTAAATCCTTTCGGCAATAGATTGATCAAACAAATTTTATTTTTAGAATGCCTATACACGAGCTACTCCTATTCTACCCTCGGTACCATTTACATAAAATTGTTGAAGGATTTGAATACGGGTTTTAAAAACTGAAGCTTGCCAATTTATCATCTCACTTTTAATGGAATTCCTTTCCGCTTCTTTTTTTTAACGCTTTATCATTTTATCAAATCTGATCAAGTGATCATCTTGGCCACAGTTAAGTTAATATTTATCTGGATTCTAGAGTCCCAGATTGTCGAAAAGATGAAAGGATTTACAAAAATGAACAATTACTTTCATTGGGCAACAAAGGAAACAATAATTCATAAAAATAATTATGATTTTATTTATTTTCCTATTGAACTTTTCTGATAATTTTCGGATCATTTTCGGATAAAAAGTAGCATGAAATAGAAAAAATTGGATTTTTCAAACCTGAAAAGATGAATTTTCAACAAAAAGGTTTAATTTATAACCAAATAGTTGAGTTGTTAACCAAAAAGTTCAATTTTCAATAAAAAAATATGATTTTTCATACCAAAAAGACGAATTTTTAATCAGGAAAGATTTTTCAGTCAACAATGAAAAAAAAATCAACCAAATTATTGAATTTTCAAGCAAAAAGACGAGTTTTCTATAAAACAATTAAATTTTCGAAAAAAAATTTCATTTTCAACCAAATATTTGAAGTTTCTACCGAATTGTTGAAACTGCAAGCCAAATGACGTATTTTCTACAAAAAAGTTAAATTTTTAACCTGGAAACATGAATTTTCAACAAAAAAGTTAATTATCAAGAAAATAGTGAAATTTTCCACCAAAATAGTTGAATTTTCAACAACAACAAAAAACAAATTTTCAACAAAATACATGCATTTTTGACTAAAAAGGATCAACTTTGAATCAAAAATGAAAAAGTTACATTTTCAGTTAAAAAAATTAATTTTCAGCCAAGAAAAAACGACCTTTCAAAAAAATATTCGAATTATAGTTCAGAGAGTCAAAAGAAAATAAACAAAAAAGGTATTTAAAAAAAATTAATTAAACTTTCAACAAAGTAGCTGGAAAAAATTTTTATTTAAAAATAAAAAAATATTAAATTGAACCAAACAAGACGAATTTTCAACAAAATAAATAAATTTTTAAATAAAAAGGATCAATTCTAAATTTTCAGTTCACAAAATAATTTTCAGCAAAAAAAATTTTTTTTTTAACGAAATAGTTAAATTTGCAACAAAATAGATGAATTTTCAACTGAAATTATAAATATTTAATCAAGTAAATAAATTATTACCAATATAGTTGGAATTCTCAACAAATAAAAATGAATTCTCAACTAAAAATTTAATAGTGAAATTAAAAAAAAATGAATTTTAACCCAAAAAGATTACTTTTCCACCAAAAGATGAATTTTTAATACAAAGATACCTTTTTGACAAAATAGTTAAATTATCATCCAAATATTTAAATTTTGAACCAAATAGTAAAATTTGTTACCAAAAAAGATGATTTTTGAACCAAAAATATAACAGGATGACTTATTTTTAATAAAAAGAATTAACTTATAACTAAAAATGATTATTTTTCGACCAAAATATGAATTTACAATCCAGAAGGATGAATTTTCTGTTAAAAAAAAACGAAGTTTTAACAAAACAGTTTAATCTTCAATAAAAAAGATGAATTTTTAACAAAATAGTTGAATTTTTAACCAGACGCTCGAATATTCAAACAAAAAAGATTAAATTTCAACAGAAAAACACTTGCATTTTTAACCAAAGAGTTGATTTTTCAAGCCAAAGGCGAATTTTTAAAAATACTTAAATTGTCAACCCAAAAAGTTCATTTTCAACCAAGAAAGATACAATTTTAATCCATTAAAAAAATTAATTTTCAACCAAAAAAAGGAATTTTCAACAAAATAGTTAAATATTAAACCAAAAAGTAAAATTTTTAACCAAAAATGTAATAGACTTTTCAATTGGAAAGAATTAGCTTTCAACCATAAGAAAGAAGAATTTTCGACCAAAAGATGAATTTGCACTCCAGAAGGATGAATTTTCTATTCAAAAAGATGAATTTTTAACAAAACAGTTTAGTTTTCAATAAAAAAGGTTACTTTTTAACAAAATAGTTGACTTTTCAAACTAATGGTCGAATATTCAAACAAAAAAGATTAAACTTCCACCAAAAAACACTTGTATTTCTAACCAAATAGTTTATTTTTTAAGCCAAAGACGAATTTTTTTAGATAAATAAATTGTCAACCCGGAAAATTAATTTTCAACCAAGAAAAATAAAATTTCAATCCAAATAACGTTTAAAAAATTAATTTTCAACCAAAAAAGCGAATTTTCAACAAAATAGTTCAATCTTCTACCAAAAATAGATGAATTCCGAACCAAAAATATAATAGTAGACATTTCAATTTAAAAAAATGAGCTTTCAACCGAAAATAGTTGGATTTTCTTATTGGGTTTTATTAATTTAATAATTTACTTTTTTTTTAAAAAAGAGAAAAAGAGTAATTCTTTAAAAGAGGTGGAAAGAGTGTGAAGTCTATAAATCCAAAAAGTAAAAAAATCTCTAAATTGAAACATTCTTCTCGATTCCCGAACCTTTTTTTATAGAAATGAGAAATGAGCAATCACTTGAAAAGGAAACACTGAATTAAGATCTCTCATTCACTATCAAAGCATGTTCTTCCCACAAGAATACGTATAATCTACCCAAAGATAGAAGAATTCTTCGAAAAGATTATTCTCTAAATTATAGAAATTATTTGAACAAAAAAGTAGTTAAACAAAGCGTATTTGAACTTGGAGAGGCACGGAAAACAATAAAGCTGGGTCACAGATTTACTGAAGATAAGAATTATATCTTTCCTCTGAAATCTAGACATTTGGAATTCATCCCAACTTCCGCTTTCCAATGACGGAGAGACGAGGAAAGATTAAAAAGCCCAAATTGCTGTGGACTTGCTTTTGAATTCATATCGCGTGTTCGAATACGTGCATTCTGAGAAATCAAAAAAGAGCTCTTGGGAGATTGCTTCGTATTTTTATTTTAACTGGAAATATATGAGAAGTTTACTTTCAAAAGGGCATATATCCACTTTCTAATTTTTTTTTGCGTTGATCGTATCTTTGGGATGTGTATCAGTTTCTTTCAAAAAAGCTTTCTATCCCATATTAAAAGTGACTTAATTTTTGTAATTTGGTAGGAGGTATAGGATCAAAAGGTACGTGGTCTAGAACCAAAAGGTACGTGGTCTAGAACCAAAAGGTGCGTGGGCTAGGACCAAAAGGTGCGTGGTCTAGGACCAAAACAATGTACTAACCCAGAAAACCCAATTCTTTTATAAATGCTGTAAAACGTTTTTCTCGATTTCCCAACAAAAAACAAAAGTGGATATATACCCTTTTGAAAGTAAACTTCTCATATAACTTTTTAGGCCTCGTTGAATTTAATTTGGAAAGATCTATGGGCAATCGGTTTGGTCGATCGCCTCCTCGAGGATTGCAACCAATGGATAATGGAATGCTGTGCCCACGTGCATTGCTTGATGCTATCTGATTTTACATTTTTCGTACCTCCTTCCTACCTTTCAAGTTCCAGTGCATTGCTTTTCACTCTCGTGCAAATTCAAATTCTCTTATTTTAATATCAACTCTCAAAAGACCCAATCTATTATATTGAAAACACTCGCCATTAGTGCATGATCATTTTCAATCGTCAAAATGTTGCTTTTCAATTTTAAATTTACCTGATAATGCTTTCCGGCAGGGCATATTCTACGGAAATTTTAATACGAGTTTAAAAAAAGTTAATTGAAATTATCATTTTCGAATAGGCCGTGAATTGGAAAAAATATTTCGAGTAATAATTCAGTTTTACAGTTAATCTCGCTTTCTTAACACTCTGAAGAAGGTTTCTTTCAATCAAACCAATCTTCAAAGTAGTAAGATTTTTCAGCCAAGAAAGCAAAAAAATTAAACCAAATATTGAATTTTTAATCTGAAAATACGAATTTTCTACAAAACAGTTGAATTTTCATCAACAAAATAATTTTTAACCAAATAATTAACTTTTAAACCAGAAAAAAGATGAATATTCAACAAAAAAGTTCATTTTCAAGCAAATAGTTGAATTTTCAACATAGAAAAATTTGTCAATCAACAATGAAAAAGAGAATCAACCAAAATATTGAATTTTTATATCAAGAAGACGAATTTTTTACAAAACAGTTAAATTTTCAACTCACAAATAAGAGTTTTCAAGAAAAAAATTAATTTCTAACCAAATAGTTGCAGTTTTTACAAAACAGTAGAATTTTAAATCCAAAAATAAAAATTTTCTAACAAAACGTTAATTTTCAACAAAATACTGGCATTTCTTACGAAAATAGTTGGATTTTCAATACAAAAAGATGAATTTTCAACCAAGGAAATTATTTTTTTTTTTAAAGATAAATTTTTACAAAATTTTCAACTGAAGCAACGAATTTTCAACAGAATAGTTAAATTTTCAACCAAACAAATGAATTTTTAACACAGCAGTTCAAGTTTTAACAAAGTATTTGAATTTTCAACCAACAAATATTTTACATTAAATCAAAAACATTTGACTTAAAAAAAAAACGAGTTCTCATCAAAATATAAAATTTTTTAACTAAAAAGGATCAATTTTAAATCAAAAATGAAATAGTTACATAGCTAATAAATTTACTTTTCAGCAAAAAAAAACTACTCTTGAACAAAATAGTTGAACTTTCAACTAAAGAAATGAAGTTTGAACTAAAATCATGAATCTCAAACAAACAAAAATTATATATATTTATAAAAATAAATTTATTTATAGTCAATAACAAAAAAATTAATTTAGAGTTAAACAGTTGCATTTTTAACCAAAAGAGATACATTTTCATAGCAAAAAGACAAATTTTCCACTAAGAAAAATTTTTCAATAATGAACGAAAAAAATTTTAACCAAATTGTGGAATTTTCAAGCCAAAAAGGACGAAATGACAAAATTTTAAGAATATAGTAGACTTTTTAAACTTAAAAAAATTTTATTATTGAATTAAAATTGAATTATTTTATTGAAAATTCGACAATTTGATTAAAAGGCCATACTTGGTTGAAAATTCAACTGTTTTTTTTTTTAATTTGCTTTTTCGGATTGAAAATTAATCAATGTGACTGACATTTTATTTATTTCGTCTAAGAAAATTTGTTTTGGTTGGAAATTCAACTATTTTGTTGTACATTAAACTTTTTTGGTTAAAAATGAAGGTTTCTGGTTAAAAATTAATCTGTTTGGGTCGAAAATTAAGTTTTTTGTTCAAAATTCAACAATTTGGTAGCAAATTGAAATTTTTTTTTTTTGCTCGTTTGTTTTGGTGGAGAATCCATTTTTTTTGTTAAAAATACAACTGTTTTGTTAAAAATAAATGACTAAAAAATAAATAAATTAATTGGCTTTAGTTGAAGATTATAGTATTTGGTTACAAATTCTTTTTTGTTGGTTAAATCCAACTGTTTTTTATTTTAAAATATCCAATCTGTTTTTCTTGAAATATCATAATTTTAGTTGAAAAATTTGTTTTGTTTTTTGGGTAAAAATAATTTTTTTTCAAACTAAAAGTTTAACTATTTTGTTGAAAATTCAACTGCTTTGTAGAAGATTCGTTTTTTGGCAGAAAAATTCAACAATTTAGTACAAAATTAAACTGTTTTGTAGAAAAATCGTTTTTTATTGAAAATTAATTCACTTAAATGACAATTTAACTACTCTATTTTTGTTTAAAAATGAAAATTTTTTAGTTTAAAAATACAAATATTTAGTTAAAAAATTTTAGAGACGAAAAAAATATAAACTATAAATTATTCAAATAAAATTTAAACTAATATCACATTCATAGTTCAAACTATTTATTTGAAAATTTATGTAATTTGTTGAAAATTCGTCCTTTTTGGTAGAAAGTTCTTCTTGGTTGAAAATTCAACTATTTGTTTAAAAATTATATATTTTGTTGAAAATTCTTTCTTTCTGATAGAAAACTAATATTCTTGGTTCAAAAATACAACTATTTTGTAAAAAATTGATTTATTTTGTTGAGAATTCACCTTTTTTGGTAGAAAATTAATCTTCTGTGTTGAAAATAATTTGTTGGGTTGAATATTTAACTATTTGGCTTAAAATTCAACTGTTTTGTAGAAATTCAATCTTTTTTATTAAAAATATAACTGTTTAAAATGTTTAAAATTAAAATCTTTTCTTGCTTAAAATATCAACTATTACATTTTTTCTTGATAATTCATTTTCTTTTGTTTTCAGGGATCCTAACAAAGGAGTGTACGTCGATCAAAATTTCAGAAAAAAGTTACGTAATTTTTTTCGAAATATTTCCAGAAAAATAGTGCCATGGTTCAAAAAAATGCAGGGTATATTCTATGGAAATTTTAATAAAAGAAAAAAAAGTTAATTGAAATTAACATTTTCAAATAGGCCGCGAATTGTAAATAATATGTCGCATAACAATTTAATCTTACAATTAATCTCTCTTTCTTAACACTCTGAAAAAGGTTTGCTTCAATCAAACAAATTCTTTCTTTGATACAGGGTCAAACAAATATTTGATCGATTTAAACAAATGTTTCAACCGCACCATTGTTTAACTCAAAGAAATTTTATTTAAATCCGACAAATTCTATCTTTTATAGGGGCAAACAAATGTTTGTTTGCTTAAAACAAACAATTTCCTAAGTAAATGTAAAAAGAAAGAAAACATGAAAAAAGAAAGGTCATTGAACTTATCATTTTCGAATAGGCAGCGAATTGGTAAACAGTGATTAGACAGATGTTTTGACATTTTGCGTAATAATTTAAATTTACAATTAATTTTTCTTTCTTAATACAATACTAAAAAAAAGGTAATTAAAGTTATCATTTTCGAATAGGCCGCGAATTTAACAGTAATCATTATTTACAGAAATGTAACTTAAAAGAATTCGAAGGTTGAAATAATAAATTAGATAATTATTAACGAATTATAAAGCTTACTTCTTATTTACATTAATTTATGAGATTATTTAGATTATTTAGCTACAAAATCATTATAATTAATTTTAATCATTCTACTAAACGCAAAGACTTTAAAACAGTTCAAGTTATATTTCAAATGAATGAGAAAGAATTCAAAAGAATTAAGGACAAATTAACTACAATTCTGGATGAGTTTCAAGTTAATCCAAATGAATTGCAAAAAAATATTTAAAAATATTTTTCAAATTTTTGAAACCATACAAAATCCCTTAAACTTGTGAATAAATTGTTTGAAATCCATTAAAATATTATAGAATCCCGCGGAATACTAGAAAATTTGATATTTCCTGAAATCCTGGAAAACTTATTAAAGTACCATGAGAGACCATGGAAATTTTTTTAAATTCCTTGAAAATGTTTTAATCTCTTAAAAATGCCATAGAATTCTTTTAAATACCCTAAAATATTTCAAATCCTTTTAAATCTTTCGAAATCCTTTGGAACATTTTAAAGCTCTTTAAAAAGCCTTGGAAGTTTTAACAATACCCTAGCATATTTGAAATCCTTTGGAATATCTTCAAATTATTGAAATCTATTAAAAATTTCTTGGAATCTTTTAAAATACCCTAAAAGATTTGAAAAGAATTGTAGAATTAAAATTCGGAAATTATTTTTTTTTAAACAAGGAATTAAATCGAATTTGAGTGAATTTAGAGAAATTTAAGGGAAATGAAAAGAATTCGATTAAATTCATAAAAATTAAAGGTTTATGAAAAAAAAAAACTTCAAGTGAATTGAAAACAATTCAAAAATATTTTAAAATTCATTAGATTCACTAAATTTTGAATGATTTAAGAAGAATTCAAGGTGAGTCTAAAAGACTTCAGGGTGAATTAAAACAAAACACAAATCAATTAATTGAGTAAATATAGAAGAATTCAAGTGAATACAAAAAAAAATTCAGGATAAATGAATAAGAATTAAGGGTGAATTCGAAATGAATTTAAAAAAAAAATCCATTGACTTCAGTAAATTAAAAAAATGCAATGAACTGAGTAGAATTGAGTGAATTTAGAAGAAGAAAAAAAGGGCAAATTACAAAAATTCCAGAAATTTAAAAAGAACTCAGGATAAATGAATAAGAATCCATGGTGAATTCCAAATGAATTAAGAAATTCAAATAATTCCATTAATTTCAGTAAATTAAAAAAAAATCAATGAATTTTGAAAAACTGAGTGACTTTAGAAGAATTCAAAATAAAATCAAGGGAATTAAAAAAAATCAGATGAAATTAAAAAAATTCAAGAAAATTTGAAAGAATTTAGGATAAATGAATAAAGAATTCAGGGTGAATTCCAAATGAATTAGCAAATTCAAAATATTAAATTGAGTTTTTTAAAATTAAAAAATTTCAATTAATTGAGTAGAATTGTGGGAATTTAGAAGAATTCAAATGAATCAAAAAAATTGGGTAAATTACAAAAATTCAAGAAATTTTAAAAGAATTCAGGATAAATGAATAAGAATTCAGGGCGAATTCCACATGAAATAAAAAAAAAATCCTCTGATTTCAGTAAATACAAAAAAATTAATTCCAAATGAATTTAAAAAAATCGATAATATTTCATTGATTTCAGAAAATTAGAAAAAAACTAACACAAATTCAATGAATTAAGTAGAATTGTGTTGAATTAGAAGAATTGAAGTGAATTAAAAAAAAATCAGATTAAATAAAAAATTCTTAAACAATTAAAAAAAATTCAGAATAAATGAATAAATATTCAGTGTAAATTCCAAATGAGTTAAAACATCGAAAATATTCCACTGATTTCAATATATTTAAAAAAATGAATTGAGTAGAATTGAGTGAATTTAGAAGAATTCAAGTAAATTAAAAAAAAATCAGGGCAAATAAAAAAATGTAAGATTCTAAATGAATGAAAAAATCGATATTTCATTGATTTCAGTAAATTAAAAAAAAAATTAAACAATTAAAAATAATTCAGGATAAATGATTAAATATTCAGGGTGAATTCCAAATGAATTAAAAAAATCCAAAATATTCCACTGATTTCAGTACATTTAAAATCGATAATATTTCATTGATTTCAGTAAAGTAAAAAAAAAATTTAATGTATTCGGAAAAATTAAGTGAATTTAGAAGAATTCAAGTGAATTCCAAAAATTCAAGTTGAATTAATAAAATTGAAGAATTCAGGATGAATTCCAAATAAATTTAAAAAATCCAAACTATTCCATTGATTTCAGTAAATTACAAAAAACTGATGGAAATTAAATTGAGTAGAATTAAGTGGATTTAGAAAAATTGAAGTGAATTAAAAAAACTCAGGTTGAATTAAAAAAAAAATCAAGCAAATTTAAAAAAATTCTGAAACAATTAGGAAGTACTCAGTGCGAATTCCAAATTAATTAAAAAAATCAAAAATATTCCATTGATTTCAGTAAAATTGGAGTGACTTTAGAAGAATTAAACGAAATTCAACAGAATTCGATAAAATTCATAAAAAATACAGATAAATTGAAAATGATTCAAGTGAAAGGAACAAAATGTTTAAAATCCAAACAAATCCATTGAATGCAATGGATTTCAAAGAATTCGGGGTGAATTCAAAATAATTCAAAGAAATAAAAAGAATTTCCATAAAATCGATAAATCCTTGGGTTCTTTCTTTTAATTTATTGAAATTAGTGACTAATAAGTGAATTTAGAAAAAAAGTGACTAAAAGTGACTGTGGCAGCCCTGATTATTTTTGACAGTTACTTAAAGCACTTCTTACACAAATTCCCTGACTTTTGCCATTTTTTTCAAAATCCCTGAAATTCCAGGTTTTCCTAACCCTGAAAATAATATAGTAAAATACAATAAAAATATATTAAAAATTAGACTCACTTTGGGCGAATGCTGCACTCGAGAGCAACACCAAGACTAAAATCTCTATCCTCATCCTGAAGATCTTCGAATCCATTGCACCTGTTGTATTATGAAATACTGAACAACGCACTTCACTTAAAATCCCACAAACAGTTTTTTTAAAATTGTTTAAAATAATTAAATCGAGTTCCAGTTCAGATCGTTCCGCATCAGACAGCGTCCTTTTATTGACACCACCGCGAGAAACACGTGTGCGAATCGACAATAAACTCCTGACAAGAATGGAAGATTGAAAGAATCAAGTGCCTCTTCTTCAAGAAGGCGTGACTTTTCTCGTGAAACAGAGCGTGTAGCACTTTCCACAGGTTTTACCGAACTATTCCCACCTTTTATCACCGGAAATTACAAATTTATCATTCATAACCTCTCAGTTTGTTTACAGTTTACACCACGTGAGAGCACAACAATCCGAAATGAAGGACAATACAAAAACCGTAAAAACGTCCCTAAATCCTTCTCCCAGGTACAAAAAAACGAGGTTAAGACTTCGTTTTTCTGATTTTCTAACAAGTGATTTAATTCGTCACGTGATTGCTGCGGCGCGAAATTTGAATTTCTATTGTCCCTTGGAGGTCAATGTACATTGTCAAGTGTTTTGCAATTAGAATTGCAATGCCATCGTAATTTTAAACTTGAATGAATCAAGGTGACTAATCGCGATAAGATAAAGTCACAATCTTGGACGCGACTCGCGCGCTTCAGGAGTCCGTAAGCAAATGCCAATTTGAAGAGCCAGTGAGAGCGAGGTTCTTCTGAGGTAGGTGAGCTTCCCCCACCCTTTCCCTTCGCCATGTGCGTGCCACCATCCTCCCTCCACTGTATTTTCCCCCTCCTTAGGGCTGTTGAGCGCGTGTGCGGTCGACACGTCAATTATCTTTGAAAGATCGAAGCTCGGCTTGGGAGCAACAGAATCTCTTTTGCCCAAAGTGGTTTATCGCACTTGGCTTGTTTTCATCTCGAAATCACGGA
>CAKNYM010051512.1:0-11012 GCA_932195095.1 Andricus curvator
AATTAAATTCTTACCTGGTCAACATCAATTAATACTAGCTAATCATACAACACGGTTGGAAGAAGATACAACAATGAAACAAACAAACTATACAGATGGGTTCTTTTAAAGGATTTGGACCAGTATAACAACAAAATCCAAGATCTTCTAATTCAATTCTTACCTGGTCAACATCAACTAACATCAGCTAATCATACAACATGGTTGGATGAAGGTACAACAATGGAACAGACCATCTATACAGATGGGCTCTTCAGAAGGATTTGGACCAGTATCAACAAAATCGAACATCTTCTAATTAAATTCTTACCTGGTGAACATCAATTAATATCAGCTAATCATACAACACGGTTGGAAGAAGATACAACAATGGAAGAAACCAAATATACAGATGGAGTCTCTCCAAGAATTTGGACCAGTATACCAACAAAATCCAACATCTTCTAATTAAATTCTTACCTGGTCAACATCAATCAACATCAGCTAATTGAGTTAACATTGTTTGATTTAAAAATACGACATGTTGGTCGGAGGGGATTATTTTTTCAAATCAAAGAAATATTAATTAAATACAAAAATATACATTTTAAAGCAAATGAATGACGCATTGTTCCAACTGAATGTTCCATGAATGGAAGTGAATATTTCTTTGAACTGAGGAAATACGAATTGATGAAAACAAATGTATCTTAAAATCAAGAAAATTTTTGATAGGCCCAAAAAACTATTTCCCCACATCAAATTCTCGAATATTTGAAAAAAAATATCCCACTGATTCAAATTCATATTTCTTTCGCCTAAAATATGCGCGAGTGCAATAAAGTAGTTCGTACTTCAATCACCGTAGTACAATATTTCCCTAAATTAACAACTGGATTCATTCAGCTTAAATCATAATAAAATTGTTATTCTTATACATATTTATTATATTATTTAAAATATTCACATAATTTAAAATGTTGATGAACCTGAAACAAAAAAATTCGATGAAAAATCCACCTTTATCAAATATTTGTTTGAAATAGTCTCGTTCGTATTTTAGACTGCAAGAAAAATTTCTTCCAACCAAATTAATGAATGTTTAATTCAATAAAATTATTGTTTTGTCAAAATAAATGTTTATTTGTTATGAATAATTCAATTCCACTATTCAAATGAAACATTTCCTTCAAGTAAATACCAAGGCCATACCACGCTGAAAACCCCAGTTCTCGTCAGATCACTGAAGTTAAGCAGCGTTGGACGCGGTTAGTACTTGAATGGGTGACCATTCAAGAATACTGACATGAGTGCTGTTGGCACATCGTGGGTGTGGTGAGCCCACACTTGTAGTTATTTATAACTACAAGAAAAACCTAGAAACACTACCCGAATCGGGTAGTGTCACGCCTACCCTGAAAGGGAAATGGTTTAATGGTATATATATATATAAATAAATAAATATTTATGCGAAGACAATACTTTATTAATCAATATTCTTTTGAATTAAATAATTATTTACTTGGTTTAAATAAATAGTAATGAACAATTTGAATATTTCTCATGACTTTTTAAACAATTTTTAATTGTTTAGACAAATGTAACTTTTTTAAACAATTATTTCTTAAAAAAAAAAGTAAAAAATAATCGTATTTTCTAGTTTAAATGTAATAGTTTGTCATTGTTTGGAGTATTACTTTTATTAGAAACATTATGTAATTATTTAAATAATTACTTATTGTTTATTCTCAAAATTTCTAAAAATCTACCCAGAGATGTCCAGTTTTTTCTCAAATTGGTATCCTATGCTACTTTTTGTTGAATAATTATATAATTTTGATACATATCTTTTAATGTTTAATAAATTTCTATTTGTTCAAACAATTTTGATTTGCTTAAGCAGTTTTTTTCGATAACTTTAAAAAAATAAAATAAAATACATATCATTATTTTTCTGACTGTATAGTGTATAAAAAGAATATATCAACCATTTTTTAATTGTTTAAACAAAAATAATTTGTTTAAACAATTATTTTTCCAAAAATATTTTTTTAATCGTATTTTTTGAATTAAACATAATGCTGAATGATTTCGAGGAGTAGTAAATTCTGTTAAAAACGTCGTGTCATTGTTTAAACAATTTTTATTCGTTCAAGCAGTTTTCTATCAAAAATGTGGATCAATAATATAAAATGAAAAGAAATGTATCAAAATTATATAATTATTCAACAAAAAGTAGGATAGGATACCAATTTGAGAAAAAACTGGACATCTCTGGGTCAATTTTTAGAAATTTTGAGAACAAACAATAAGTATTTGTTTGAATAATTACCTAATGTTTTCAAAAAAAATTACTACTTCAAACAATGACAAACTATTACATTTCAATCAGGAAATACGATTATTTGTTACATTTTTTGGGAATAAATAATTGTTTACATAAGTTACATTTGTTTAAACAATCAAAAATTGTTTAAAGAGTCATGGGAAATATTAAAATTGTCCATTAGTAATTATTTGTATGAAAAAGACGACGGAAATTGCTAAAAAGTAACAATAATACGTAAAAATGTATTTTTTTGATTTTTGGGTCATATTTGGGGCGCTGTGGGGGGGGGGGTACAAATAAAAGTTATTAGTATGGTTTTATTTCACAGATACTCCTCTTCAATCTCTAAAAAAGTTGGCTCGTTTCGATCAAACCCTGAAGTATGAGTTCAATTTTTCGGAAATCCAAAATTTCCCTATGTTAATGAAATGGAATTTTGAAGTGCCCGGTGGCACGTGTTAATATTCGAATGTTGAAAAAATGAAATTAGGGATTTTTTTTTCTCCGGAAATGGAAAGAAATGGCAGGTTTATGTATTTCTTCGTTAACTTGGACGTATGATGAATTTGTGAAGCTCTCCGCCTGGGGTGACTGCTAGAGAGATTGATCAGTGACCCATGTCGGAGAGATGTTGCGGAAAGAACGTGCTGTCTGAATAAGTAACAGGGGAATTCTCGATTGATCTAAAATTTATCCCTGAGCCGGTACGTCTTGAAATTTTTCTATGTGCCTTTACCGAGGTTCTGGTGGTTCGGATCCCACCTTAAGCTGTAGGTCACCCCATCATGCACTTGACTGCAACCCAGTCCGTGAATGATGGGTTAAAAGCCATGCTTTGCCCAATATCTCAAGACACATCTTAAGCCTGAAACATTAATGATAAAGAATCCTTAGGTAATGAATAGATGTTCACAAATATATTTCATAGCGATAATAATTTTCCCGGAATTTCCCATAAAATTCGAGCAATAAAATTGATAAATCCTCTGAAATAGATCGTTTTCGCGACAGAAATAGTACTAGCAAAAGTATCTTATTTTATCAAACCGGGCATGATACAAAGGAAGAAACAGGAGCTTCCGTGAAGAATGAGATCAATTAATTCAATGTCAGGGGAGGAATCAGGAAGGTTTCAATTTACAGAATTAATTAGAGATAAAGACCGGGTTTAGAGGCTGGAAGAAGAGGTACTTCAGATTGAGTTCAACAACAATATTTATTGCTTGGAGTGCGATGCTGAGAAGTCGTTTTCAAAGACATCAAAGAGATCTCGTGAACTCAGCCGGATGTCCGGCTGATGGCACCTCGTGGAATTGTGGTGAAGAGCTTGGGGAAAGAAAAGCTGTGATACTCAAATTCGTCCAGGGTGAGCGTTACTTGTCGCCTGGCAAGTACGACATAAGTCACCTACTAAATTAGTGGGTAAAGAAGCGACGCATAATTCATCCCGAGTTAATTGGCGAGCGTTTTCACGCCAGCCACGTCTGTCAAAGCGGCTCTGCAACACAACGAGAAGCTCCTGCGAACTGAGGTTACCACAGTCAGTGCAAGATAGTCTCTTTCTCATGTGCTTTAAAAACTTACCAATTATTTTTAACTATTAAATTCCAATCTTTGCAAAGGTATAAAAAATGTACAACATCGAATACTTATCTTTCTAATCTTGATAATCATTTAAAGAATTGTTTCATTCTTTTACAATAAATTGGTGTCAGTAATGTTGCAGTGTTTTTTCTTCCTTGAAAGACACCAAACAAGGCTTCGGTTGAGGTGGTTCTTTCAAGGTCGTCTCTGTAAGAACCAACACTCTGAAACGCGATTCCTGAGTTGAGCGGTATCTGGACTCTCGTTCGGCAAGGTGTAAATTACACCGGACTGAAGAAATACTACGCAGGTACCGGGCATGGTCCTCCAATCCTGTAAACATCCATAGAATCACCGTGGGAGGACATTAAAGGGTCGTTTGGATAATTAAATAAGTCATATCACCACAGGTCTCTACAACAAAACTCAGCATGCCCGCTGATCTTCCTCTGCTGAGGTTTAGATCCGCTGCTGATTTCTTTCCCTACGTTTGTCTTTTTTCTTTTTCCTTTCGGTCTCCTCTTCGAGACTCTCTTCTCTTCCAGTCATCTCCGAACTTTTTGCCTCCGATGTCGTATATTTATACTTATACCCGAGGCTTCAGAAGATCCTCCCAAGCACTTAGTCATCAGCACGCGCTGCTGGATGACAGACTGTGACGACTAAGTGGTGATTATTATGGTGTAGGTAATAAGTATCTCGTTCTGGGAGTTGATTACTAATGGTTAAGGAATTTTTTAGGCTCAAATTGAAGATACTGATGATGAATATTTTAGACTTCTTAAGGTTTTTGAAATTTAGTCTTTTTAATTTCGTATAATGCTTGTGAACCTTCTCAATTTGGAAACATTGAAGTTTGAACTTCATCAGTTAGGAACATTAGGGATAGAACCTCCTTCATTTGGAAGCATTGAAGTTTAAACGTTGTCAATTCGGAAGCTTTGAAGTTTCTTCCTCGTTAGTTGGAAAAGATAAAACGTTGATTATCATCATTTGCGAATGAATAATGTTTCTACTGTAAATTAAACTTCACCAACTTGGAAGATTTGTGATTTTTCCTTTATCCACTTTTAGGTTTTCAACTTGAAGCTTGAAAATTACACCTCCTGAAGAGTTGAAGTTTGAACGTCATCAATAATAAAAGGCTAATTATCATCAATTGTAAATCAATCATGTTCAGAAATCATCAATTTGGAAGACAGAAGTTTGAACATCATGTGTTCGGAAAAATTTAAAATTTTGAACATCATGAGTGATGATTCTTTCAAAACATTAAGAATTAAGTTTTAAGGTTGTCAATTAAGAGCACTGCGAAGATTATACTTTATCATTTTTTAAGGATTAAAGATAGAAACTACTTTAATTAGAAGAATGGAAGTTTGAACCTGTACACTTTGGAAGCTTCAAAGTTTGATCCTCATTTGTTGGAAAAGATTAGAAGCTAATTATCATCAATTGCGAATGAATCATGTTCGGAAATAATGAATTTGAAAGACCGAAGTTTGAACATCATATATTTGGAACAGAAGAAAAATTTGAACATCATCAGTGATGATTCTTTGAGATCATCAAGCATGAAGTTTTAAGATTTCAATCTAGAAACAGTGAAGATTGTACTTCATCAATTTTTAAGCTTTCGGCATAGACACTCCTTTAATTAAAAAAATGGAAGTTTGAATCTAGACAATTTGGAAGGTTTGCAGATTGATCCTCATTTGTTGGAAAATATGAGAGGCTGATTATCATCAATTACAAATCAATCATGTTTGAAAATCATGAATTTGTGAGAATGAAGTTTGAACATACATTTGGAAGAGTTTATGTTTGAACGTCATCAATGATTATTCTTTGAGAATATCAAGAAAGAATTTTTAAGATTGTCAATCTGGGAGCACTAAGGATTATACTTCATTAATTTGGAAGCATTAGGGACAGAATATTCTTTGATTTAAAATTTAAAGCATTTAAATTGGAACCTAAATAATTTGCAATTTTCAAAATTGATCGATGAGGAAGCATTAGGTATTGATCCTCCTATAACTGGAATAATTTGGAAGATTTGAAATTTGATCCTAATTGTCGGAAAAGATGAAAGGTTGATTATCATTAATTGCGAATCATTCACTTTTGAAAATCATGAGTTTGGAAGACTGAAGTTTGAACATCATACATTTGCAAGAGTTCAAGTTTTAACGTCGTGAATGATGATTCTTTGAGAAAGCCAAGAATTAATTTTCAAAGTTCTTTAATATGGAAGCACTGAAGTTAGTACTTCATTAATTTGGGAGCATTAGAGGTAGAACCTTCTTTAATCAGAAGCATGGAAGTTTGAACCTGGAAAATTTTGAAGCTTTGAAGTTTAATCCTTGTTAGCTGGGAAAGATGAAAGATTGTTTATCGTCAATTGTGACTCAATCGTTTTTGGGAATAATGAATTTGAAAGAATGAAGCTTAAACATCAGAAATTTGGGAGAGTTATTGGACTTTAAATCTCATCAACGCCTGGATAGTTTGGGAGCTTTGAAGTTTGAGCCTCGTTAGTTAGGAGAGATGAAAGGTTAATTATTACCATCAATTCGGAATCAAGCACATTTGGAAATAATTTTGGAATACTGTAGTTTGAACATGATACTTTTGGAAGGGTTGAAAATGTTGAAATGTTGAAAAAGGTTCTTTGAGAACATCAAAAATGAAGATCTAAGATTTTCAATCTGGAAGGATTGAGGATCATACTTCATCAATGTGTAATTATCATTACGGATATTCTTCCTTTAATTATAAGCATTAGACTTTAGGCTAGGACTATTTCGAAGGTTTGAAGTTTGATCCTCGGTAGTTGGAAAAGATGAAATCATCAATTCGAAATCAATGTTTGGCAAACATGAATTTGGAAGACTAAAGTTTAAACATCATACGCTTGGAAAGATTGGAAGTTTGAATGTAATCAATGATAATTCTTCAAGAAAATCAATAAGGAAGACCTAAGGCTGTCAATCTGGAAGCACTGAAGATCGTACTTTATTGGAAGCATTGAAGTTTGAACATTAGCTTGAATAAATCAAAGTCTACAAATTTTCTCAATCTGGAGACATGAAAATTGAATTTTCAAACTCAAATAAGTGCTGAAGTTATGATATAAAATGATCAATATTAAACTATACTCTGTGGGACGTCCAAGGAAAGTCTTGGTCAATCATCGATCACGCTCCGGATCCAGTGTCAACGGTCACAGAGATGTATTTATAACCCGGGTTCCCGTGGTGTCGAGGTACGTGCTGGATGTTCCGCTGGAAACGAAGCGGCTCGCCACTCCTCGACACTTTGGTAGATGCTTGTATTCTCATACGCGTACTAACATCGAGCTTGTAACTCGAACACCAGACTCAGTGCCTTACTGTGCATTCACGCACACGTGGGACCCCTTGCTGTGTACATATAGAAATGTTGTGGCACAAATCGTCGAGGTGTCCCTTCGCCTCTTTCACGAGTTTCATGCGGGGATCTTTTGGTCCAAACACCCCTCTTCATCCTCCTTTTTCTTTCACTGCTACAACGACGGAGCTCAGCGCTCGCTCATCAATCACTGCTCGGTATATACAACTATACAGGGTTTATTTTAAGTCAGCGAGCTTTTTAATACACGCGTCATTACCGGGTGCTAGCACCTAGCAGAAAGTCGACGTCAAAGTGTCCCGAGTCGATAAACGACATGATACGTTCGTCTGGCGATGATACAAAATACTGCGTGTATGACTAGCTAGCGAATAAGCAATTTGACCAGTGGACAGTTTTGCCAGGAGCGAGCAGAGTGCTTTTCACACTTCATGCAATTCTAATGTTACACTCATGTCAGTTAGGGTTGAGTGATGGGTGAAATTTTGGCACTATTATCTAAAGCGGCTATTAAACTATTTATGCTTTTACAAATGTTGGTCCAGGTTTCTCAAATTTATGATATGATAACTTTAATGTTTAAATTGGATAGAATTTTTACGTGATTTAGATAAGCTTCGGTTACTCCGTAACTATTAAAAGGTGACGATTTGCTTAAGGGTGCAGTTGCGAAAAATGTGTGCAAGAGAAACAGTGATACTTCACAGAAGTGTACCTGCGTTAAGCATCAAAGAAGACCGCAAATCTCGAATACAGAAGGAAAATATCATAAATCCACTTTGACGCTTCGCGCCTCGACGGTGTTGTGACGCTTTGCGTCTCTCAGTCCATCCTCTCATAATAAACTTCATTTATTTATACACCCATCTTGTTCCCCGTTCCAGTTAAATAGAGAGGAAGACGAGAGAGCTTAGGTTGATCGAGTAGTCCTTGAATATGTGCGAAACCTCTAGATGAATTCATGCGGACGAATAAGAAATCCTATAATCCTATAAAGCTTACAAATTCAAAGTGAAGCTAAATTTGACTTCAGTCAAAAATAAAGAGAATATACATCCATACTTTTTGTACAAGATATTCGCAAACAAAAATGGCGAATTAATTGGTGATGCCAATACTGTTTCACTGCGATGAAGAAAAAGATGATAAGTATTAAAGAATTATTTGACTCTTTTCTTTTGGTCAAAATGCAGATGAGTTCGTTTTCTTTATTGGCTCGAGAACATAACTGTCGTCGAGCGAATGGCGAGACTCGGACAAGAAGTTTTTCACCCTGGGCTCGTCGGTCGGTATCCCGCTGGCATAATTAACATTCGGCACGTTTGGTCGAATTCAAGGCTTCCTCTTCTTGTCGCATCCGTCCTCCTGTTCGGACATCGATTGAGACGTGACTACGATGATGACGGGCCACCATATAATTTCATATCCTAAACACATCCTCTGCCCATGGGGTCAAACTCTTTTAATCACCGGTAGTCATAATATATTTACCTTTCAAATGAAGTGCTTTTGAATATCCCATCTTTTCAATCTTATTGTCAACATAAGGTTGATGAATCTATTGGAATTCAAAGAAATTTGACCTAGGTCATAAGTAATGTGATCCTCTATAGTTACAATTACCGGACATGACGTACAGCTAAGCTTACGCATTCTCTTCCACAAAGTTTAGTGTAACATGTCGTGGAATTCAAAATAAAGTATTAATACCGACAGATTTGTACCGCACCTTCTGGTGCAGATTTGGACTTTATCGGTACAAAGGATATTCAAGTCGGAAGCTTTCTTCGAATAAGAGCGGTTTCGTGGCTGTTAGTCGACACGCGCTACTAATTATATCAGCTCGTGTTTGCCTTCCAGGAAACCAACGTGCCAGCTTCTACAACGTCCACGAGAAGGCACCGGTTCCTTTGCGAGATATTTCTTTGATTTATCGGCGAGCCACGAGCAGCGATTCTGCCGCAGCACGAAAAACTGTATTCAATTATATTAAACAATGTTCGGGACTATAGGCCTAGGGACTGGAGCAAAAACTAGTGCTTTACTACCAGAGCTGAAGAATGA
The DNA here is from genome assembly GCA_932195095.1 of Andricus curvator. Lineage (NCBI taxonomy): Eukaryota > Metazoa > Arthropoda > Insecta > Hymenoptera > Cynipidae > Andricus > Andricus curvator. The sequence goes on from CAKNYM010051512.1 coordinate 9,350, forward strand.
CGAATCAATCCTTGGTCTGGTTTATGAGTTGTTTTCGCAGATTTATTGATTTTCAGGTTCAAGGTTGCAGTTTTCAATTTTTAATGCTGGAAGTTAAATGATGATGATGGTATTGAATTGAGTTCAATTTTCAGATTCTTGTAATGCTGATAAATTTTATCTTAGAGGATCGCGATGAATGTTTCTGAATTGATGAATTTCAAACCTTCATGTTTCCAAAATGAGGAGGTCCAAACATCAATGCTCCCATGTTGTCGAATTGATAACTCTAATTCTGTCAAATTTCACAAGTTTAAAGTTCAATGCTTCCAAATTGAAGATATTCAAACTGCAAATATTTCGCATTGAAACGCTTTCCTCAATCTTTATCATCTCAAAGCTGCAGGGATGATAAGGCTTAAGCTTGAATGGTTCCAAATTTATGACATTCATTTTTCCAAATTTTTTATCTTCAAACTTTAATTTGACATTGACAAGCTTGAAACTTCAATCTTGATATTCTAGAAGCTTCAATAATGATAACGTTCAAACTTCAATTCTTTCGAGTTGGTGACATTCAATCTTCAATGATTTTGCATTCACAAGCTTAAAACTTAAATCTTGATGTTTTCGAAGCTTCATCAATAATGACGTTTAAACTGTATTGCTTCCGAATTGATAAGATTCAAACTGCAATGATTTCGCGTTGACAAGATCAAAACTTCAGTCTAGAAGTTTTTAAATAATCATAATTGATGACGTTTAAACTTCAATGCTTTTGAAATGATAACATTTAAACTTGAATAATTTCGCATTGACAAACTTAAACTTCAATCTTGATGTCCTTACAGCTTCAATAATGACGTTTAAATTGCATTGCTTTCAAATTGATAACATTCTAACTTCAATTATTTCGCATTGACAAGCTTAAAACTTCAATATTGATGTTCTCGAAGCTTCCTAATGATGAAGTTTAAACTTCAATACATCCAACTTAACGACAGTAAAACTTCAATTATTTCTCATTGACAAGCCGAAACTCCAATCTGGATATACTTGAAGCTTCAATAATGACGAATTTTAAACTTCAATGAAGCATGCTTAAAAATTTATCGCACTCATACTTCAATATTTCGTATCATTAAACCCTTACAAAGTAATTATTTTCAAACCTTAATGAATTAATCGACATTTTTAATTGTTTAAAAAAATGGTTCTTACTTAAGTATATAAGACTTAAATTAGAGGCTTGCAAGCTCTTACATATTCTTCCATTTTCTTTGCGCTGAATTTTAATTGTTCCAAACTCACAAGTTTAAACTTCAATACTTCAAAATTAAAGACATTCTAACTTTGATTATTTTGACAAGTTTATAACTTCAATCTTGATGTTCTCGAAGTTTCAGTAATAATGACTTTTAAAATTGAATGCTTCCAAATTGATGACTCTAAAACTTTTATGATCCTTCATTGAAAAGTTAGAAGTTTAGACTTCAATGCTTCCAGATTGAAGATATTCAAACTTCAATTATTTCGCATTGATCAGCTCAAGAATTCAATCATGATGTTCTTCGAAATTCATCATTGATGATGTTCAAACTTTAATGATTCCAAATTTGTGACATTTAAACTTCAACGATTTCGCATTCACAAGACCAAAACTTCAATCTTGATGTTCTCGAAG
>CAKNYM010051512.1:29339-41893 GCA_932195095.1 Andricus curvator
ATATATATATATATATATATATATATATATATATATATATATATATAATTTTAAAATCAGAATGTAGATACTCATTTCACAACATCCCAAAAATTTACAAAACTTATATAATTGGAATAGAGGCATTTAAACATAAATAAACTTTTATTATACAAATTATAGCTAATATTTAATTACACAACCTTTGAAAAATATTCAATTTATGTTACTTAATACAGATAAATTAAAATTCAATATTTATGTAATTTAATATTGTAAAAAAAATTAATCAGTCAACAGTCAATTGATCAGTCCACAATATAAAAAGCCTTCAACAATTATTTTCATTGAAACATTCAAACAATTTCTACTTGATATATTTTTTTAAACTTGAAATTTTATTCTGAAAATTTGAAATATTTCTAACCTTTCATACTAATTTTCGAAAAAATTAAAACATATGTACATATAGTTTTGCAAATTGAATTTAGATACTCATTTCATAACGTCACAAACATTAAAAAACATTATATAACTGTGATAGATGTATTTTAAACAAAAAATAAAATTTCATTATACAAATAATACCCAATATTCAATCACATAATCTTGAAGTGAAAAATCAGCTTATGTTACTTAACTGACAACAATTAAAATCCAATCCTAATATAATTTAATATTGTAAAAAAATTTAACAATTATTTTCATTAGAACATTCCAATAATTTTTACTTTATATTTTTCTGAAAATTTAAATTATTAATAACCTTTTAAACTAATTTCATGAAAAATTAGAAAGAATATATATATAATTTTAAAATTAGAATGTAGATACTCATTTCACAACATCCCAAAAATTTACAAAAATGATATAATTGGAATAGAGGTATTTGAACATAAATAAAATTTTATTATACAAATTATAGCTAATATTTAATTACAAAACCTTAAAAAAATAATCAATTTATGTTACTTAATACAGATAAATTAAAATGTAACCTAATATTGTGAGAAGAATTTAATCGGCTAATAATTAATTGATCGGTTTACGATATAAAAAGCATTGAACTATAATTTTCATTCAAACATTCAAATCATTTTTACTTTACATTATTTTCTTAATTTTCGCTTTAATTTCCGAAATTTTGATTGATTATATACCTTTTATACTAATCTCAGAAGAAATTAAAACAAATTTAAATATAATTTTGAAAATTAAATTCAAATATTCATTTAACATCAGAAACAGTTGAAAAATTATGTAATTGTAATAGGGGCATTTTAAATAAACATAAACTTTTATTATACAAATTGAATCCAATATTTAATTATATAACCTTCAATCGAATAATCAAATTATGTGAATTAATTTAAAAAAAAAACTAAATTTTAACGCTCGTTTAATTCAATGTGTATTATGAAAAAAATTAATCAGCTAATGATTAATTAATCAGTTCGCCAAATAAAAAGTATTGAAATGTAATTTTCATTCAAAAATTCGAATAATGTTTCAAACATTCAAATAATTTTTACATTATATTTGTCTTTAAATTTTAAATTGCATTTCTATGTATTTAATTTATTAATAATATTTTAAACTAATTTAAAAAAAATTAAAATATATGTACTTATTTTATATTGAAAATTTAATTTAGATACTCATTTCACAACATCACAAACATTCAAAACAGTAAATAATCAATTTACCTTACTTAATTTAAAAACAATTAAAATTCTATCTTTATCTAATTTAATATTGTGGAAAAATTAAGCATCTGATAATTAATTAAACAGTTTACAACATGAAAAGCACCAAACTATTATCTTCATTGATACATTCAAATAATAATTTTTACTTTATATTTTTATAATAATTGGATAAGAAATGTAGAAAAATTACTGAAATAAATTTTACGTCGTATATTGAAAAAGTTAATCATAATAAATAATTTCAAAGCAAATAGTTGAATTTTGAACTGCAATGTTAAATTTTCAATTCGAAAGGACGAATTTTCTATCCAAGAAAATGAATGTTCAACAAAACAGTTAAATTCTCGAAAATATAATTAAATTTCGAACAAAATATTTCAATTTTGAACCAAATAATTAAATTTCTAACAAAATAATTGAATTTTCTACTAAAATGATTAATCTTAAAAAAAAAAATTTAAGAAAGAAGTTAATCTTTCAACCCAGTAGTTAAACTTGCAATCAAAAAAGATTAATTTTCAACGAAAAATATAATAGTTCATATCTTAACAAAAAAAAAAAGATTTCAGTTAAAAATAAAAAACTGTTGAATTCAATCAAAATGGATTCGTTTTTAACCAAAAAAGTTGAATTTTTAACCAAAAAAGATAAAATTTCTACCAATAGAGATGAATTTAAAAAAAAGAAGAATAATTTTCAAAAAATAGTTTAATTTTCCACCATTAGAGATTTCTCAGTCAAGAGAGGACATTCTCTAGGAAACAGTTGCATTTTCAATCAAAAAGTTAATTTTTACCCAAGTAGTTGAATTTTAAGTTTAATTTGATTTTTGAGAGTAATAGTTCGACTTTTAACCAAGCAGTTGAATTTTCAATTTGGAAGATTCATTTTATACCAAAAACGAAGAATTTACTAATTTTCTTTAATTTACTTTTTTTTTTATTATTTTATTAATTAATTAATTTATTAATTTAGTTTTATGGCCAACGGCCATACCACGCTGAAAAACCCAGTTCTCGTCAGATCACTGAAGTTAAGCAGCGTTGGACGCGGTTAGTACTTGGATGGGTGACCATTCAAGAATACTGACATGAGTGCTGTTGGCACATCGTGGGTGTGGTGAGCCCACACTTGTAGTTATTTATAACTACAAGAAAAACCTAGAAACACTACCCGAATCGGGTAGTGTCACGCCTACCCTGAAAGGGAAATGGTTTAATGGTATATATATATATATATATATATACGAATTTACTGATTTACTAAAAAGAATAAATTTCCAGCCTATAATGGAATTGTTAAATTTTCAGTTAAAATATTAATTTTTATCAAAATGGTTCAATTGTCAACCAAAGATATGGATCTTCTACTAATAAGATGAAATTTGAACAAAGTAGTTCATCTTTCAACAAAACAATTAAATTTTAAATTATGAAGAATAATTTTGTACTAAAAAGGAATATACAACATAATACATAAATTTTAAACCAAATTGTTCAATTTTCAACTAAAAAAATTAATTTTCAACCAAGAAGCTAAGAATTTTTAACAATTTAGTTAAATTTTCAATCAATTAAATGAATAAAAAAAATTAATCTTTAATAAAAAAAAGAACGTATTTAAAAAAAAAATTTTAATTTTCAACCAATAAAATGGATTTTTAACAAAGTAGTTCAAATTTGAACCATGCAGTTGAATTTTTAACCAAAGAAGATGAATCCTCAATCAAAAATTTAATAGTTGAATTTTCAACCTGAAGCGATTAATTTTCAGTCGAAAATGGATGAGTTATATTTTCTTTTTCTGTTAAGAGAATTAGTTTTCAACTAAAGAAACGAATTTTCAGTAAAATATTTAAATCTTCAACCAAATAATAGAATCTTCATCTAAAAGAAGAGAATTCTGAACCAAAAATATTCAAATAATTTTTACATTATATTTGGCTTTAAATTTTGAATTGCATTTTTATATATTTAATTTATTAATAATCTTTTAAACTAATGGAAAAAAAATTAAAATATATGTACTTATTTTATTTTGAAGATTGAATTTAGATACTCATTTCACAACATCACAAACATTTAAATCTATCCATTAAATCAAATAGTAGACTTTCAAATTAAAAAGAAAAATTACTTTCAACAAAAATAGTTGGACTTTCTCATCCGATTCTATTAATTTAGTTTCCTTTCAAAAAGGGTTAGAGAGGGGACTAATTTTGATTTTCTCGAAGATTTCCAAAAATTGTAATTCACATTTATATTTTTCAGGTGTTATGTCACATTCCACTTTAACCCCTCCCCCAAAAATTGCCACAATACCTCTGCCGTGATTTGGAAAAACACCGTTAACGTTAACTGCAAAAAATCGAAAAATGAGTTTTTTATATCGTTGGATTCGTGAAAAAAAGATACACCTGATTATTAAAAAAAATTTTTTAAATTGTTAATAACTTTAAAAATAATTATTGCATAATTTTTGGAAAACACCGTTAACTGCAAAGATTGGCGAGTTGTGATTTCAGAGAGAGCCGTAACTGCCCGTTAACTGCAGGCGTAAATCAGAGACGACTAAATACGTGACGTCAAAATTCAAAAAAACGCCGTAACGGGCAGTTACGGACTTTACCAAAATTATTGGACGGCGATTTTGAGCCTTCGTGATTTCGGAGAGGTCCGTAAGTGGTTACGGCGTTCTCCGGAATCATCGAACCCCGAGAAAAAAGGTTTGTCATTCGAGAAACGCCGTAACTGCACTTATTATTAGTTATTATATTCTTTTACCATGAACGGCGTTCTCCCAAATCACGGCAGGCCTATTTCTGAGGTCCGTAATTCGAAGAGAGCCGTAACTGCCCGTTACGGCGTTTTCTCGAATTTCAGCATCCCAATCAACACCGTTAACTGCATTTTAGATAATTAATCAACATTTTTTAACAATTTTTCTTGCAAAAATGAAAAGATCGTATGAAAATTAGTCAAGAACAACAAAAAAAAATCAGAAAGTGAATGCCACCTGGCAGTGTGACGTACGTTTTGAACGGGCCCATAATGTTCTTTTGACCTTTTCCCACTTTTTCAACACTCTATTATAAAATCAGTATGGATAGGAGCAATAATTATTTGCAGGCCTGTAAAAATTTAAATAGATGAATAATAAATCGTCTAATATCTATAATATTCGATCTCAGGTAAACACCTTTTAAGGCAGTAGAAGCAGAAGCTAAAGTGGGCTTCATGTTCGGATCCTGCATGACCTTCGGTTCATCAGATTCCTCGGATAGGAATCCGCAGTGTGATCGAGATTGGTATCTATCGACTAAATGGCCCTGCGAAGGGATCCGTCATTCTAACACACACCGTAGGCGGCATTGGGAATCACAAGAGCTCGACTCTCGCCTCATTTAATTTATCCATCTGGACACCAAAGGGTCTGCGATAAATGCTTCAACATCTGCAAAAAAAGAGTATATTTTTTTAGCTTCCTCAAAATGCTAATTACAATATCATTACCATAATGTGGTTTCTACTCTTTAGCTATTCATCACTGATCATCAGCTGTTCCATAAAGATCAAGTTAATAGCCATGACACCTCCCACTCAAAGTCTGATTTTAGGGGACATGCAACAAATTCTGTTGAGGTTACCCTATTCAAAATTCTGATGTCGTAAACTACGTCGTAAACTACGTAGGACACTATGTCAGAAATTGAGATAGTAAAGGACGCAATATCCGACTTTATGACTTTGTAACTTAAAACAAAAATAAGGTGTCGATAGTTATTTTTTATTTAAAAGAAGACCTTCAATTTTATAGAAAGTTCCTGGGAACGAATTTGAACTTGAATTGTATCGCAATAAAGTGATGAGCCAATTTTTCAGAAAACTGAATGATTGCATGTGAATTTGTTTTTATGTTTCCAGGTTTGATGACCATTTAGAACTTTGAAGTATTGAAGTTTGATAATCATTAGCATGGAAGCGGTAAAGTTTTATCTTCGTCAACTTTGAAGCCATGAAGTTTGAAGATCGTCTATTTGGAAGCTTATTTATAGTTTAAAGCACTTTGATTGCATTTCAGTCCTGCAGTTTTAGCTCCTCATTTTGAAAGTATTGAAGTTTTGAACTCATCAACCTGGAAGCATTGAAATTTGGAAGCTAATTTATAGTTGGAAGCGTTGAAGTTTCGACGTCATCAATTTTGAATCTAATTTATAGTTGGAACCACTTGGCATTCTTCTATAAGTACTGCATCTTCAACGCCTCTATTTGGAAGCATTGAAGTAAGAACTCATCAATCTGGAAGCATAAGACTTCGAAGTCCCAGAATCGTGAGCTTATTTATAGTTGGAACCACTTTCACTGCATTTAAGTCCTTAATTTTCAACATTTAATTTCACAAGCATTGGAATTTAGAAACCATTCTTATGGAATCTTATTCATAATTTGGTCTACTTTAAATCCTATTGAGTAGTGAATTTTTAACTCCTTATTTTTGAAACCATTGATGTTTGAACTCAACAATCTGAAAGCATTAGATTTTGGACGTCATTAATTTGAAAGCTTATTCATAGTTTGAACTACTGTAAATTCTTTTGAGTACTGCATTTTCTATTCCTTATTTTCTAATCTTTGAATTTTGAACTCATCAATCTAGAAGCATTAAAATTTGAGCGTCATCAATTTGCAAGCAATAAAGTTTCAACTATAAAGAATTAGAATTTGAATATCATCAAGCAAGAAGCATTGAAGCTTGAACTTCATCAGTTTGAAAGCTCATTTTGGAAGCATTGAAGTTTGATTTCAACAATCTGGAAGCATTGGAATTTGGACGTCTTCAATTTGGAAGCTAACTCATAGTTTAAACTACTTTAAATCCTTTTAAGCACTCCATTTTCCACTCCTCGTTTTGTAAGCTTTGAAATTGGAACTCAAGAATCTGAAATTATTGAAGAAATTAGGTTAAAAGATCATAGCTATGGAAGCTGATTTATAGTTTGAATCACTTGAATTGCATTTAAGCACTGCTCTTTGAACTCCTCATTTTGGAAGCATTGCAGATTGAAATTTGGACTTCAACAACTTTGAAGCATTGATGTTTGAACTCATCAATCTTGAACTACTGAAGTTATATATAACTGATATAAATAAGCCTGAACTTGAAATATTAGCCAAAATTGACATTACTCGGGCAGTAACTTTTTCGTCAACTATCTTAGGTGGTGAAGAATCCCGAGTCGAAATTTATGCCCAAATTAGACTCTCAAACCGTCCGAAATCGGCCGTTTTTTCCACTTTTAGCGTCAAAGTATTTTTGGAATTTAAAGAAGTTTAGAAAATTTGAAAAATGTGTTTACCCTTGGCTCATTTATCTTTAAAGGAAGCGGAGTCAACAGAGAATATCTTTCCAGTGGCTTTTTTCTATGCTTCGTAACATTCCAAGAATTATTACTTTTTAAAATAATTTTCCTAAACAAATTAAGACCTTGGCCTTTTTTCAACGAATAGGATAAATGAGTTTAGGGTGTCAAGAAAGAATGTATTTCCAATAACTCTTTTCTACGATACTTTGCAAATATATAATCATTATTAATTATTTTAACAATTTTCATAAACATTCAGAGTTTGGCTATTTTTCAAGGAATAGTTACAGTTTGTTCACAAAGTCCACTACGAATGTCTTCATGATGACACTTTTCTATGTTGCTTCGTATGTATACCATTAAGCCATTTCCCTTTCAGGGTAGGCGTGACGCTGTAGATTTGGGTGGTGTTTCTAGGCGGATAGTTTCTTATAGGAAATAACTACAAGTGTGGGCTCACCATACCCATGTAAATTCGCAATGATTATTAATAATTCAAACAATTTGCATAAATAAACTCCGAGTTTGGCTATTTTTCAAGGAATAGGCTCAATTTCTTTTACAGAATTAACTAAGAATATCCTTCCGATGACTCTTTTCTATAAAGCTTTGCACATTTACAAGAATTATCAATTATTTCAACAAATTAAGAGTTTGGCTACTTTCCATCGAAAAGAGCTCAATTTGTTTACGGAATCACCAATTATGTATTTCCAATAACTCTTTTCTACGATATTTCGCACATTTACAATAATTATTAATCATTTAATCCATTTTCATACACAAATTCAGAGTTTGGCCATTTTTCCACGAATAGAGTTCTGGGTATTTTTCAACAAATAGGCTAAATTTTTTTACAGAATTAACTAAGAATATCCTTCCGATGACTTTTATTCATGCTTCGTAACATTCCAAGAATTATTACTTTTTAAAATAATTTTCCTAAACAAATTAAGACCTTGGCCTTTTTTCAACGAATAGGATAAATGAGTTTAGGGTGTCAAGAAAGAATGTATTTCCAATAACTATTTTCTACGATACTTTGCAAATATATAATAATTATTTTAACAATTTTCATAAACATGTTCAGAGTTTGGCTATTTTTCAAGGAATAGGTACAGTTTGTTTACAAAGTCAACTACGAATGTCTTTCTGATGACACTTTTCTATGTTGCCTCGTAAATTCACAATAATTATTGATAATTTAAACAATTTGCAAAAATAAATTCAGAGTTTGGCTATTTTTCAACGAATAGGCTCAATTTCTTTTACAGAATGAACTAAGAATATCCTTTCGATGACTCTGTTCTATGAAGCTTTGCACATTTACAAGAATTATCAATTATTTCAACAAATTAAGAGTTTTTCCACTTTCCATCGAAAAGAGCTCAACTTATTTACGGAATCTCCAATAATGTATTTCAATTTGGAAGCATATTTATACTTTGAATCGCTTTAATTGCATTTTGGTCCGAAATTTTTAGTTCCTCATTTGAGAAGCACTGAAGTTTGTTCTCATCAGTCTGGAAGCATTAAAATTTGGACGCCACCAATTTGGAAGCATGTTGATAATTTGAACTACTTTAAATCCTTTTAGGCACTGAATTTTTATCTTCTCATTTTGCAAGCATTGAAGTTAGAACTCATCAATCTGCAAGCATTGATATTTGGAAGTCATCAATTTGGAAGCAATAAAGTTTCACATTCATCAACTTTGAAGCAATGAAGTTTGAAGATCATCAATTTGAAAGCTTTTCAATAGTTTGATCCACTTTAATTGCATCTAAGACCTGCATGTTTAATACCTCATTTTGGAAGCAATTTAAACTTATCAATCTGGAAGCATTGATTTTTGGACATCATCAATTTGGAAGCAATGAAGTTTCAACTTCGGAAACTTTATTGCATGTTGGTCCGGAATTTTTAGTTCCTAATTTGGGAAGCACTGAAGTTTGTTCTCATCAGTCTGAAAGCAATGAAGTTTCAACTTCGGAAACTTTGAAGTAATGAAGTTTAAAGATCATCAATTTCGAAGCATATTTATAGTTTGAATCACTTTATTGCATTTTGGTCCGGGATTTTTAGTTCCTCATTTGAGAAGCACTGAAGTTTGTACTCATCAGTCTGGAAGCATTAAAATTTGGACGTCACCAATTTAAAAGCATGTTGATAATTTGAACTACTTTAAATTCTTTCAGGCACTGAATTTTTAACTTCACATTTTGGAAGCACTGAAGTTAGAACTCATCAACCTGCAAGCATTGACATTTGGAAGTCATCAATTTGGAAGCAATAAAGTTTCACATTCATCAACTTTGAAGCCATCAAGTTTGAAGATCATCAATTTAAAAGCTTTTCAATAGTTTGATCCACTTTCATTGCATCTAAGACCTGAATGTTTAATACCTCATTTTGGAAGCACTTTAAACTCATCAATCTGTAAGCATTGATTTTTGGACATCATCAATTTGGAAGCAATGAAGTTTCAACTTCGAAAACTTTATTGAATTTTGGTCCGCAATTTTCAGTTCTTTATTTTCGAAGCATTGGAGTTTGTTCTCATCAGTCTGGAAGCAATGAAGTTTCAACTTCGGAAACTTTGAAGTAATGAAGTTTAGAGATCATCAATTTCGAAGCATATTTATAGTTTGAATCACTTTAATTGAATTTGGTCCGAACGTTTTAGTTCCTCATTTGAGAAGCACTGAAGTTTGTTCTCATCACTCTGGAAGCATTAAAATTTGGACGCCACCAATTTGGAAGCATGTTCATAATTTGAACTACTTTAAATTCTTTCAGGCACTGAATTTTTATCTTCTCATTTTGGAAGCATTGAAGTTAGAACTCATCAACCTGCAAGCATTGACATTTGGAAGTCATCAATTTGGAAGCAATAAAGTTTCAAATTCGTCAACTTTGAAGCAATGAAGTTTGAAGATCATTAATTTGAAAGCTTTTCAATAGTTTGATCCACTTTCATTGCATCTAAGACCTGAATGTTTAATACCTCATTTTGGAAGCACTTTAAACTCATCAATCTGCAAGCATTGAAATTTGGAAGTCATCAATTTGGAAGTAGAAAAGTTTCAAATCCGTCAACTTTGAAGCAATGAAGTTTGAAGATCATCAATTTGAAAGCTTTTCAATAGTTTGATCCACTTTAATTGCATCTAAGACCTGAATGTTTAATACCTCATTTTGGAAGCACTTTAAACTCATCAATCTGGAAGCATTAAAATTAGTAAGTCATCAATGCTAATTAAAATATCATTACCATAATGTGGTTCCTATTCTTTAGCTATTCATCACTCATCATCAGCTGTTTCAAAAAGATCAACTTAATGGACATGACATCTCCCACTTAAGGTTTGATCATAGAGGACATGAAACAAATTCTGCTAAAGTTATTTCTTCTGTTCTAGGCCTTCATAAATATTCATTTAGCTCAAATATATACAAATAATTAGATGAGAGATATCGATTGATATCTAAGCCTAAATCAGAGATATAAAAAATTGCTTCTCCTGAAAAGTGGTGACTTCAAAGGAGTAAAATTTTTGTAGGACTCCATAAAGGTAAGAGAGTGAGTGGAGAATGGAGTGGCTAATGATCTCGTAAAAATGAGACATTAATCGCGAGGTAATAAAACGAGACTTGCCGACTATCAGCTGGAGACTTTGGATACGAATAACGAAACTACTCTACACACCCAATACAGGCTATTAAGAGGAATAAGCAAGGCGCTGGTCTATGGCGGACGGTAACCCTATATCCTGGTGGCGGCCTCTTTGATGCGCCGCTCGACGTCGTTGGTCAACCCACCGCCGTAGACCATGGTCCATCCACGTAGGACAGCTACAAGCATCTCGAATACCTCGGGGATACTACGGGAGTCCGAACTCGACGAAAGCCCGGGGTTATTCCGACTAGTCTCTTTATATGCCGGATTTACACTGGTCGAGTTACCGGCGCGGTCGAGTCACTCGACCAGACCCACCTGAGCCAGCTTGTTCTCCAGTGATAACTTTCCATCGGTTAGAAGAATTGCACTCCTGAGACTACGTGCCGCGAATCTCTACGCAGATGTAGGTACTGCGTTCCGATACTTTCAGTTAAACGATTTTTTTGCTTGTTTTTATTTATGAGAAGAGAGGCTATTCATGAGAAGTGATGATATTGAAATTTGTTAGACTCAAAGTTGGGACGTGAGATGATAGTAATGACATACTTGGTGTGACATGATAACTGATGATATGCTTAGTGTGCAGGCTTCGAAATTAATGACGTTCAAACTTCCATGTTTCCAAATTGAGGAATGGTTCATGAACTTCTTAACTTTTATCCTTCCGAATTTATCAGTGCTTCTATGACCCTCTTAACTTCTCACTTTCGAAATTGATGATGATGAAGCTACAATACTTGCGCATTAGCGAGATACAAGCTTTAATGTTTGTGAAATGACGGCATTCATCAATCTGTGAAGCTTCCGATTTTAGGAGATTCAGCCTTCAATCCTTTAAAATTTAGGAGGTACAAACTTCAATGATTCCAAATTGGCAAGGTACAGACTACAATACTTCCAAATACTTTCAAGTTGATAATGTGAAAACTACAATTGATGAAGTTCAAACTTAATACCTTTAGATTCATTATATTTGATCGTGAATTGTTCCAAATTAATAACATCAAAACCTAATTTGATGCTATTCAAACATTAAAATACTTCCAAATTGCTGACTTTCAAACTTTGGCACTTCCAAATTTATAAAGGTAAAACTGCAATGCTTCAAAATTTAGAAGGTTCACACTTCAATGTTTCAGAATTGACAAGGTGCAATCTGAAATGGTTCCAAATTGATACGGTGCAAACTGCAATGCTTCCAAGTTCAGGTGGTTCACACTTCAATGTTTCAAAATTGATGAGGTTCAAACTTTAACTTAATACTTTTAGATTGATAACGTTTCATCTTAGATGCTTCCAAATTGATAATATTCCAACTTAATGGGATGATGTGATGATTCAAAATTCTTCCAAATTGATGACTTTGAGACTTCAACGCGTCCAAATTTAGTAGGTTCCAACTTGATTGCTGCCAAATTGATACCGTGCAAACTGCAATCCTTTTAATTGCAGGTGGTTTATACTTTAACGTTTCCAAATTGATGAGGTTCAAACTTAATACTTTTATATAACGTTCCATTCTAAATGCTTCCAAATTGACAACAGTCCAACTCAAATTGGATGAGGTTGAAACATTAAGAAGCTTCCAAGTTCATGTCTTTAAAATTTAAACGCTTCCAAATTGATAAAGTTTAAACTGAAATGCTTCCAAATTTAGGAGGTTCAAACTTCAATGCTCTAAATTTGACAAAATTCAAACGGCAATGCTTCTAAATTGAGATGGTTAAAACTTAAATGCTTCCAAATTGATAAAGTTCAATCTGCAATATATGCTGCCGAATTTAGGAGGTTCAAACTTCAATTCTTCCAAACGGACAAAGTT
>CAKNYM010051512.1:67721-120767 GCA_932195095.1 Andricus curvator
TCAGATAAATCATTTCACAGTTCAAATATTGAATTTATTAAAAAAACTTTATATTAAAATAATTACCCAACAGAATTTGTTCAAATACATGTTAACAATAAAATTAAAACAATTACAGATTCTTTAACCAACCAAAATAATATAAATATAGTTAGAAATTCAAATTTTACACCAATAGTATCAATTTCTTATCATGGAAAGTTATCTTTTGAAATTAAAAGAATTTTAAATGATTTTAATATTACAGCAAATTTTAGAATTGACTCTAAACTTGATAAATTCATAAAATTAGGAAAATATTTATTAGATAATGTTAAAGTTTTACATCATGAACCTAATAAATTTAAAAGACTAATAGCAGAAATGTTTTTTATAAAGAAAAACAGCAATAATTGTTTGAATATAATTTCAGATCTTGATAATTATAGTCCAATATATAATATAATTTTAGATTCTCTAATTTAAAAAATTGAATTTCAATTGTTGAAAATCAAAAACAGTTGAATTTAAAAAGAAAGATGAAATTTCTAACAAAAGAGATAAACTTTCACATCCAAGAAAGATTTTCCAGACAATGAAGAAACAAAATTTCATCCAAAATGTTGAATTTTCAAGCCAGAAATATGAGCTTTGTACAAAAGAGTTTAATTTTCAACCAAATAGATGAATTTTCAACTAAAATTATGCATCTTTATACAAAAAAATGAATTTTTGAGAAAGTAGTTCAACTTTTAACGAAGAAGTTGATTTTTCAACCTAAGAAGAATAATTTTCAACAAAAAATGTAATAGTAGATATTTTAACAAAAAAATATTTTAATTTCAAATCAAAAACAGTTAAATTGAACCAAAAAATACGAATTTTCAACAAAATACGTGAATTCTCAACTAAAACAGATTAATTTTCAACCAAACAGTTGCATTTATAAAAAAAGGGATTTTCTAACAAAATGAAAGAATTTTCAACCAAATAGTTGAATTTTCAAACAATAGGATTATTTTTCTAACAAAAAATATGGATTTTCAACCAAATAGTTGAATTTTCAACTAACAACGATAAATTTTTCCCAAAAAATGTAATAGTCAAATTTTCAGTAGAAATAAAAATTTGGCCAGAAAAACGAATTTTCAACAAGATAGTTAAATTTTGAACTAAAGAAATTAATATTCAACCAAAATCATGAATCTACATCTACTATCAACTAATATTTTAACTACTTGTGGACCTTGCTACCAAGTTATTGAATTTTCTACCATATTTTTAAATCTTCGAGCTCAAAATAAGAATTTACTGCATAACAGTTGAATTTCTAACCCAAAATTGTGAATTTTCAACGACAAAATTAATTTTTAACCTAAACAGATTAATTTTTAACCAAACAGTTACATTTTTAACCACAATAGATGAAATTTCTGCAAAAATAGAAGAATTTTCAAACCAAAAAGGCGAATGTTTCACAAAATAGTTGAATTGTCAACCACAGAAAAATTGTTTAGTCAAGAAGGACAAAATTTTTTTATCAAATTGTAATATTTTCAAGCCAAAAAGGCTAAATGAACTTTCAGCCAAAAATAGTTGGATTTTCTTATTGTGTTCTAATAATTCAGTTCGCATTTAATTTTCTCAAACTCATTTCATTGAGCTTCCACGTTTATTTAATTAACAGAATTTATATTTCATATGTAATTTTGTTTCCTAAGTTTATAAGATCTTAGCAAGATTTAAAGAGGAGGGTGGGGACAGCAAATCTCACGGTATCTTACACAGAGGGGGGGGGGGGGGATTTCAGAAAAACACCTTGCGTGAATTGTGGATGCACCCTTATTTATTTGTTTATTTATTATTATTTCGTGAATTTATGATCATTTGTGGATCACGGGACAGTAAGGGTACGTGGGTTAGCGTTTGCAGATGATAAGGTTGTAATAGCAGAACCAATCGAAGATTTGCAAAGAATGTTGAGCAAACTGAATATTAGCCTGAAGAACATGGGCCTCAAAATTCAGATGAATAAAACAAAAATTGTGGTGTTTTGAGGGAAAGGGTGAGCATATATGTAATTTAATATACATAATTTAAATATATTCCAATACAGTACAAGTTCGAAAAATATTTGCTGAAAGAAGTCAGTATCAACGTAAAAAATATAAAATGTACATATTTCGAAATATTTCCTTCAAATGTTTAAAAATCAAGAGATTTTGAAGCATACGTTATATATAGTCCACCTGTAATCCAGATAATTGGAAGTAATTTAGGTAATCTCATTAATTAAATTGTAATGCAGGGTAAGCCGTTCATAATCCAGATTAATCCACTTGGAATCCAGATCATTCGAAGTATTTTAGGCAATATATGTAATTAACTTGTAATAAAATTAATTAAAAATTAATCAATCTAGTTTGTAGTAGATTTCATTTTTTATGACAATTTGGCTTTCTTAGTTAAAAATCAATGAACGTTGCTGCTATTTTTTAAAATTTATTTTGCTGATTAAATTAGGATACATTAAAGTTAGAACATAATCACAGATATAAAATTAAATTTTAGTAATTTTATAATGAAGGATTATGATGATGTTCTAAAGATTTCATATCGGTAAAACTAGATTAGTATTTTGATTTATTTTTGATCATTCGGTACAAAAATATCCAAAAAACTCAGTTTTTTCACAAATTTTTTAAATAACTACTACCCACAAAATCGTTACAGATTTTTAAAGTTTAGCGGGTTAAGTTATATGATATTTGAGAAGATACCGATACATTTTAGAGGATTTACAAGATTTTTGAATATTTCAAAAGGTTTCTAAGAAATTTCAATCGATTTCATGGGTTTTTATAAGCTTTTAAACGATTTCAGGAAATTTACGGGATTTTAAAAGCCCTCAATAAGGTCTTTTGATAAGTTTTTCAAAATCTCAAAGGATTTAAAAAAACTTAAAAAATGTCAAGGAATATCATCAAATTTAAAGAAATCTTTAAAAAAAAATTCTAGGATTTTGAAAGATTTAAAAAGATTTTGTACGACCTATATATATACATCGTGGGTGTGGTGAGCCCACACTTGTAGTTATTTACTACAAGAAACTAACCTAGAAACACTACTCGAATCGGGTAGTGTCACGCCTACCCTGAAAGGGAAATGGCTTAATGGTATACATACATAAGGTTTTAGGATATTTTACAAGATTCCAAGCGATTTTTAAGAGATTTTAGAGGATTTTATAAGATTTCTGAGGATTTCAGGAATTTTAAGGTATTTCAGAAGCTTTCAATAAGGTATTTTGATAAATTTCCAAGGATCTCAAACAATTTCACAATACTTCAAATATTTCAGTTGGTTTCAAGAAATTTCAAAGAATATCATCAGATTTTACATATTTTAAGGGATTTTATATTTTAAGGCATTTTGAAGAGTTTAAAATTTTTTTAAGGGATTTCAAAAGTTTGCAAAGCATTGAAAATATTTGAGGATATCTTGAAGGATTCGAAGGTTTTTTTTAAGTGATTTAACAAATTTCAAGGAATTTCAAGGAAGATTGAAGGATTGAAAATCATTTCTAAGATTTGAAGGGATTTTCAAATATTTTAAGGTTTTTCCAAAGAGTTTTTCAAGAGATTTCAAAGAATTTTTAAGATTTTGGGATATTTTCAAAGATTCCATGGAATTTTATTAGATTTCAAGTAATTTCAAAGAATTTGAATAACTTAAAGTGTTTTTCAAAAATTTTTGTGCTGATTTAAAGAATTTCTGGAGATTTGAAAGGATTTCACAGGACCTTTGATTTTTGGGAATACCTTAAAAGATTCCAACTGATTTTCGAGAGATTTTAGCGGACTTTATACGATTTCCGAGGATTTCAGGACTTTTACGCAATTTTGAAGGCTTTTAAAAAGGTATTTTGATTAATTTCCCAGGGTCTCAAAGGATTTCAGAATATTTAAAATATTTAAAACAGAAGAGTTTTTAAATTTTTTAAGGAATTTCAAAAGATTGCAAAGCATTGGAAATATTTGAGGATATCTTGAAGGATTCCAAGGAATTTTCAAGTGATTTAACAGATTTCAAGGAATTTCAAGGAAGATTGAAGAATTGAAAATCATTTCTAAGATTTGAAGGGATTTTCAAATATTTTAAGGTTTTTCCAAAGAGTTTTTCAAGAGATTTCAAAGAATTTTTAAGATTTTAGGATATTTTGAAAGATTCCATGGAATTTTATTAGATTTCAAGTAATTTCAAAGGATTTGAATAACTCAAAGTGTTTTTAAAAAATGTTGTGCTGTTTTAAAAAATTTCTGAAGGTTTGAAAGGATTTCACAGGACCTTTGATGTTTGGGAATACCTTAAAAGATTCCAAGGGATTTTCAAGAGATTTTAGCGGACTTTGTACGATTTCCGAGGATTTCAGGAATTTTACGCAATTTTAAAGGCTTTTGAAAAGGTATTTTGATTAATTTCCCCGGGTCTCAAAGGATTTCATCTAAATTTAAATATTTGAAGGGATTTCAAGGAGTTTCAAGATATATCATCAGATTTTACTTTATTTCTCGGGATTTTAAGAGATTTTATAAAATTTCAAAAGACTGCAAAGCATTCGAAATATTTGAGGAAATCTTAAAGGATTCCCAGGAATTTTCAAGTGATTTAACAAATTTCAAGGAATTTCAAGGAAGATTGAAAGATTGAAAATTATTTCTGAGATTTGAAGAGATTTTCAAATATTTTAAGGTTTTTCCAAAGAGTTTTTGAAGAGATTTTAAAGAATTTTTAAGACTTTAGGATATTTTGAAAGATTCAATGAAATTTTATTAGATTTCAAGTAATTTCAAAGGATTTGAATAATTTAAAGTGGGGTTTAAACATTTTGTGCTGATTTAAAGAATTTCTGAAGATTTGAAAGGATTTCATAGGACCTTTGATGTTTGGGAATACCTTAAAAGATTCCAAGGGATTTTCAAGAGATTTTAGCGGATTTTATACGATTTCCGAGGATTTCAGGAATTTTACGCAATTTTAAAGGCTTTTAAAAGGGTATTTTGATTAATTTCCCAGGGTCTCAAAGGATTTCATCTAAATTTAAATATTTGAAGGGATTTCAAGGAGTTTCAAGATATATCATCAGATTTTACTTTATTTCTCGGGATTTCAAGGGATTTTATAAAATTTTAATGAAATTTCAAAGAATTTATTGACAAGGATTTCAAAGATTTTAAAGAATTTTAGAGCTTACCAGGAATTTTAAAAGACTTCCAAAATTTGAAAAGATTTCCAGAGATTTTCAACGATTTTAAAGATTTTTGGGTATTTTAGAAGATTATAAGAAATATTTGAGAATATTTGAAAGGATTCCAAGGAATTTTCGAGGGATTATAAGATTTTATAATATTTTAAGATTTCAAAGAATTTATTCACAATATTTGAAGGATTTTGAATCACATAAAATATTTGAAAAGATTTTGAAAATTTCAAGGCATTTCCAAAGATTGAATTTTTTTCAAAGATTTAAACCTTTTAAACCTTTTCATTTAAACCTTCAAATATTTTAGAATATTTTTACAGATTCCAAGGAATTTCAATAGATTTCTCATTACAAAATATTTTAAAGATTTCAGGGTATTTTCAAAGATTCCAAGGAATTTGAGCTTCAACAAATTTCAGGGGATTTCAAAATATTTCAAAGAATTGGACATATTTTAAGGGATTTTAAAAGACCTAATGGAAGTTTCAAGAGACTACACAAATGTCAGGAAATTTCAAGGAATGTCATCAGATTATGCGTGATTTGATATATTTCATTTCACGTGGTTTTATAACATTTTAATGAAATTTCAAAGAATTTATTCACAAGAAATATAAAAAGATTCCAAGGAATTTCGATAGATTTCAAAAACTTTTGAAGAATTTTTCATCATTTTGGAAGATTGGGAAGGATCTTATAGGATCTATAAGATTTTAGGATATTTTAAAAGATTTGATTTCCTGAATTAAAATATTTAAAGGAATTTCAAGAAATATCATCAGATCTTATATTTCAATAAAATTTCAAAGAATTTATTTACATAAATTGAGGGATTTTGATTTTAAAGCTTTAAAGCGATTATCAAATATTCCAAGATATTTTCAAAGATTTGAAAGAATACAAAAAATTTCAAGGACCTTTAAAGATTTTTGGATATTTCGAAAGATTCCAAGGATTTTCTATATTTTTTCAAAGATTATAAAGAATTTAAAAGATTTTAGGGTGTCTAAAAAACATGATCATAAAAACAAATTTTTTTCACAACTTTTAAAATCGCTACTACCCACAAAATCATTTAACATTTTTCAAGGTTATCAAGATTTTCACTATTTATTAATTAATCCATTAGATTTGATGGCATCATTTAGCTCGTCGAAAAATCTAGAAAAATGCATAATCAATATTAAATAATTAGATATGTGCTAGTAAAAAAATTGTAAGAAATAAAGCTTTTTTTTAAGAATTGTGATTTACAATTAGGACAAGTGCAAACATCTTTTTTCTATTTCATAATTATTCTCCACAATGTCACATTTGACAAAATATCCCCCAAGATATTTTGGTTAAATTTTCCCCAAAATATCTTGGGGTTAAGAGATATTGCATTTTGTGAATTTGAGTTAGTGAGAAATGGGCAACTGAATCAAATCAGTAACAATTTTCACTGATCACAATGCAATTTCACTGATTTAAATTTAGAGAGTAACGACTAAAATAGTTTTTTTAATATATAAATATTTTGCAAGATACAGTGTTGAAAAAATCAAAAACCCAAAAATAAGTTACATATTAAAATATGTAACTTAATTTCACTAAAATTAAAAAACACCCCACATTGTATGGGGTTTACCCGTTTAATGAAGTACCTAACTTTTGGAAAATTTCGCCAAATTTCTGAGGAAAATTTGTAACCTTTTGCGGAAGATCAATTGCATCCTCATTTATCATTTTTTCAAAAACAAAATATAATACAGTACAGGTTTTGTGACAATTTAATTTAATCTTCTTTTTCCTCTAGTTTTCATTTTTCTGGTTGAAAATATTACTTTTATGTTTTTGATTCAGAATTCGGCTCTTTTTGTTCAAAATTAATCTGTTTGGTTGAGGATTCAACTATTTTGTTAAAAATTCTTCCTTTTTTGGCTAAAAATTCATTTTTTGAATTCAAAATTTACCTATTCCATTATTATTAGTTGAAAATCAATAGTTTTTAGCTAAAAATTCAATTTAGTTGAAAATGTATGTATTTTATTATAAATTTATCTTCTTGATTGAAAATTACACTACTTGGTTGAAAGTTGAACTAATTTATCAAAAATTCATTTTACTAGTTGCAGATTCATCTCTTCGCTTGAAAATTTAACTATGTTGTTGAAAATTTAATCATTCCACTTTTGGTTGAAATTTAAGTTTTTCATTTAAAATTCATGAAATTCATATCTTTTGGTAAAAACTTAGTTTTTTGTGTTTGAAAATTCAACTATTTTGTTGAAAATGTAATATATTTCGATTTGAAATTTTAATGTTTCTTATTGAACTCAATATTATGTTCATGTATTTTTTGTTTCATCTTAGGCGTTTACAAAACGAAAAAGAAGAAACAAAATTGACCTAAAACTGGAGGGGGTAGGGGCGTTGTTCGCATTTCTGACGTCTGCCGGGGGGGGGGGGGGGCGATGCGATGATCTGTGAGGAAGAAGGAGAGGGTGAACAAAGTTTTGAAAATAGCGTGACGTAGTTTTTGAACAGCCCCCTAGAATCTAAGATTTCTCTCGAGATTGAGAACAAGTACCACCCGGAAACTGAGTAGGACTCGGCAATACATTGAACGTTGAAGAGAATATTTTCTGGATCGCGAGAGTAGAAAAAGAAGAAAGCCATTATGTGGTGAGAATAAGGAAGGAAATATCGTGAAATCGCGAGGTCCGCGGGAGGCAGTGAGGTGGTACAACTCGATGTAGCGTGGGCGGCCCAGCATCCGGCCTAAACCGAGATAATATAGCGCCGGTCCAGCGGGACATTTGCACCATCATTAAAATTCGCGATAGCGGATCGAACAGGCTCGGTGACATCAGCGTCGTTCGCGCGATCTGGCAACTAAACGAGCGAAGGAGCGTTCTCCATGTAAACTTGCCTTTCCCCCCGACCTCTGGTTTCATCACCTCCCCATTTACCCCCCTCAGCCACCCCAATCATTCCCCCTTGTTTGACCACCCCCGAGTAGCGTCGAAGTAGCGTCGCTGGAGATCACACTACACGCACCTGGTATGCGTATAATGAGATTGACGATAACACCCACTGACAATTAGTACGATATATGTATAGTATTCACTCGAAGGCATTCAGAACCACATCAAGCAAGGTCAATTAATACGATTTAATGATTAGCTTTTCTTTTAAGATCGAAATGAAAATTTTTTTCTCATGGACCAAGAAAACCAACCTCTCTTTCCTTATTCTTTCGCGTTCTTTTTATACTACTAGGGAGGAACATGTTTCGAAGCCAATTCATACTTCCTCATCTGGGATTATTTATATACAATCTACCGGTATGAACAACAGTGTGGTATGACAATTAGTATGATGTAGGTATAGTATTTACTGCAAGGAATTCAGAACCAAAAAAGTTTGATATTAGTTTGGATACGATTCAATGATTAGTTTTTCTTTTAAGATCAAAATTAAATACTTTCTTGGACAGGAAAAACCAAACTCTCTCTCTCCTCATTCTTTCTCTATATTTTTTATACTACTAGGGACCAACATGTTAGGAAGCCAATTCAGACTTCCTCATTTGGGATTATTTATAGGAAATCTACCACTATAAGCAATAGTACGTCATGACACATTGTACGATATACGTATAGTATACATTCCAAGGAATTCAGAACCACAGCAAGCAAGGTGGATATTAGTTTCGATACGATTCAATGATTAGTATTTCGTTTAAGATCAAAATCAAATACTTTCTTGGACCAGAAAAACCAAACTCTCTCTCTCTCTCTTCATTCTTTCTCCATCTTTTTTATACTACTAGGGACCAACATGTTTGGAAGCCAATTCAGACTTCCTCATCTGGGATTATTTCTAGGAAATCGACCACTATAAGCAATAGTACGTCATGACACATAGTGCGATATATGTATAGTATACATTCCAAGGAATTGAGAACCACAGAAAGCAAGGTGTATATTAGTTCAGATACGATTTAATGATTAGCTTTTCTTTTAAGATCGAAATGAACATTTTTTTCTCATAGACCAAGAAAACCAACCTCTCTTTCCTTATTCTTTCGCGTTCTTTTTATACAACTAGGGAGCCAGATGTTTGGAAGCCAATGCAGACTTCCTTATCTGGGATTATTTATATGAAATCTACCGGAATACAACGATAGTGCGGTATGACAATTAGTATGATATAGGTATAGTATTTACTGCAAGGAATTGAGAACCAAAAAAAGGTGGATATTAGTTTTGATACGATTTATTGATTAGTTTTTCTTTTAAGATCAAAATGAAATACATTCTTGAACCCGAAAAACAAAACTCTCTTTCTCTCTTTTGCCTCATTCTTTCTCCGTCTTTTTTATACTACTAAGGACCAATATGTTTGGAAGCCAATTTAGACTTCCTCATCTGGGATTATTTATAGGAAATCTATCACTACAAGCAATAGTACGTCATGACACATAGTACGATATATAGATTCCAAGGAATTCAGAACCACAGCAAGCAAGGTGCATATTAGTTTTGATAAGATTTAATGATTAGCTTTTCTTTTAAGATCGAAATGAAAATTTTGTTCTCATAGACCAAGAAAAAAAACCTCTCTCTCTTTCCTTATTCTTTCGCGTTCTTTATATACTACTAGGGAGCAACATGTTTCGTAGCCAATTCAGACTTCCTCATCTCGAATTATTTATATGAAATCTACCGGTATGAACCACAGTGCGGTATGACAATTAGTAGGTACAGTATTCATTGTAAGGAATTCAGAACCAAAAAAGGTGGATATTAGTTTGGATACGTTTTAATGATTAGTATATCTTCTAAGATTAAAATGAAATACTTTCTTGGACCAAAAAAACCAAACTGTCTCCCTCCTCATTCTTTCTCCGTCTTTTTTATACTTCTAGGGACCAACATGTTTGGAAGCCAATTCAGACTTCCTCATCTGGGATTATTTCTAGGAAATCGACCACTATAAGCAATAGTACGTCATGACACATAGTGCGATATACGTATAGTATACATTCCAAGGAATTCAGAACCACAGCAAGCAAGGTGGATATTAGTTTCGATAAGATTTAATGATTAGCTTTTCTTTTAAGATGAAATAAAAATTTTTTTCTCATAGACCAAGAAAACCAACCTTTTTTCCTCATTCTTTCGCGTTCTTTTTATACTACTAGGGAGTAACGTGTTTCGAAGCCAATTAAGACTTCCTCATCTGGAATTATTTATATGAAATCTACCGTTATGAACAACAGTGCGGTATGACAATTAGTATGATATAGGTATAGTATTTATTGCAAGGAATTCAGAACTAAAAAAAGTGGATATTATTTCGGATACGATTTTATTATTAGTTTTTCTTTTAGGATCGAAATGAAATACTTTCTTGAACCCGAAAAACCAAACTCTCTCTCTCTCTCCTCATTCTTTCTCCATCTTTCTTATATTACTAGGGACCATTATGTTTCGAAGCCAATTAAGACTTCCTCATCTCGAATTATATATATGAAATCTACCAGTATGAACAACAGTGCGGTTTGACAATTAGTATGATATAGGTATAGTGTTCCTTTCAAGGAATTCAGAACTGTAGCAAGCGAGGAAAAAAATTAGTTTCGATACGATTTAATGCTAAGTTTTTTTTTAAAGAATTAAATAAAATCTATTTTCTTACGAAACAAGAAAAGCAACCTCTCTCTTTTCTCATTCTTTCTCCTTCTTTTTTATACTACTAGGGACCAACATGTTTCGAAGCCAATTTAGACTTCCTCATCTGGGATTTTTTATAGGAAATCTACCGCTATAAGCAATAGTACATCATGAGACATAGTACGATATATGTATAGTATACACTCCAAGGAATTCAGAACTACAGCAATCAAGGTGGATATTAGTTTCGATACGATTTAATGATTAGTTATTCTTTTGAGATCGAAATGAAATCTATTTTCTTATGAAACAAGAAAAGCAACCTTTCTCTTTCCTCATTCTTTCTCCTTCTTTTTTATACTGCTAGGGACCAACATGTTTCGAAGCCAATTCAGAAATCCTCATTTGGGATTATTAATAGGAAATCTACTGGTATCAGCAATAGTACGTTATGACAGTTACAATTAGTATGATGGATGTATAGTATTTACTTCAAGGAATTCAGAACCTCAGTAACCAAAGTGGATATTAGTTTCTATACGATTTAATGATTAGTTATTCCTTCAAGACTAAAATGAAATCTACTTTCCTATGAACAAAAAAAACTAGCCTCTCTCCCTTTCCGTATTCTTTCTCCATCTTTTTTATAGTACTAGGGATCAACATGTTTCGAAGCCAATTCAGACTTCCTCATCTGGGATTATTTATATGAAATCTACCAGTATGAACAATAGTACGGTATGAAAATTCGTATGATATATATATATATATATATAGCATACATTCGAAGGAATTCAGAACCACAGAAAGCAAGGTGGATATTAGTTTCGATTTAATGATTAGCTATTCTTTTAAGATCGAAATAAAATCTATTTTTTGATGAACCGTTTTATGTACCAAAATCAGAATACAAAAAACCTCAACCAGAAACCGTCTTTCTCTTTCCTTATTCTTTCTCATTCTTTTTTTATACTACTAGGGACTAATAAGTTTCGAAGCCAATTTAGACTTCCTTGTCTGGGATTATTTATAGAAAATTTACTGCAACGAACAATTGAACCGTATACAATTAAATTCACACAATACCGGAAAATAGAACATAGAGATTAATATGAAAAGGCTTTTCGTCTAATTTTCCATTATTTGATGAAAGTTAATTTCCATATATACGATTCTGTTATCCAGAACGCCAAGATTCAATTTATCCAAATCATAACCCTGTCCCACAAAGAATAAATTTATCCAAATCTTAACTGCATTCCCAACTTTGTTATATCTCGAGAGATCCTTTTTTGAAAATAAAAATTCCTTGATATTTTTTATCAGTCCTTCAATTACATCCATTTCATTTCCTTTTTTCATACAGGTAGTTTTCCTATAAATAATGCCTGATGAGGAAGTCTAAATTGGCTTCGCAACATTTTGGTCGTTGGTTCAACAGTTGGTAGTATAAAAAAGACGGAGAAAGAATAAGGAAAGAGAGAGACTATTTAGAAAGAGAGAATATTTATTTGAAAATTCCTTCTTTTTTTTAGAAAACATGTTTTTTAAACTGAAAATGTAACTATTCTATTTTTGGTTGGAAATCGATATTTTTAATTGAACCTTTTTTGATGACAAATTATACTTTGGGGTTGAAAATTCAACTGTTTCGTATATAATTTATCTTCTTAGCTTTAAAATGCAACAGTTTGATATAAAATTAATTTTTTAAACTAAATAGTTAACTATTCCAATGTTGGTTTGAAATTAATTCTTTATAAGTTAAAAGTCTATGTTTAACGAAAAAATCCGGTTTTCTGCGTGGAAATTTCGTACGCTATTCGTACCAAAAATATCCTTATATTCGTACCGAAATTTCGGTACACGTAGCAACGGCAAAAAAATATACCCTCAAAAGTTACTTAATTTACTTTGAATTTGAAAAGAATCTCCAACTGTAACCCATTTCTTTTTTAGAAATTTTTTCAACACTGATATTAAAAATATATGATAAATTTTGTAAAATATCGATGTGAGGAGATCAGCATTGTAGATTGATTGAAAAAGGTATAAAGGAAAAAGAAGAGAGGTTTACTACGCTATCGCAGTGTCAACTTCGTAAATTTCAATTTATATTCACGTCCCTTTTGTACAATGGCTAAACGGCACGCGAATGACGTTCCTGTGTTGAAAAGCAGGTGAAGAGATTTTTTATCACTTCAATGACATCAATGTTTTTGTCCTCGTATTGGATATTAAAAAAAGTAAATCACCATAATCTTATTCATCTAAATTCAATCACCAATTTTGTCACTTGAAATATTAATTTTCATCATGACTTTATGTTCAACAACAAAAAAAATGTTCTTGCGACTGGTTTTCAAACATGAAATTTTGATAAAATGGCTTATGAAAAATATTGGACTATTCATCCCGAATTTCGGACCGATGAGACACCTAGTAAAATTATAGAATCATGTCTCATCCAAGAACTCTATATTTTTTTGATTGGTCAAAACTATTCCACTATTCTTTTAGATTTTCTTTTTTAAGGGCACATTTTCAATTGAAAGAATTTCAAAATGCAGTTTTTTAATTATTGATTTTAAAAATTGGACTGTAGTTCGTGTATTCGAAATTGAACAATAATTGTTTGATTTTATAGGGCGATTCTGAATCTGTTAAAATTAAACAATTTACAGATTTTTACGTTAAAAATTGAACTGTTTCAATTCCAAAGCCTTAGTAGTTACTAATCAAATGTAAACTTCCAATTCAAACTTTATAAACTATCTGTTGTTTCAGTCTAAAATATACCATTTTTAACGAATTCAATTTGAAATTTTTTATCTAAGAAAAAGAACAATTTTTTAATAGTCAGCTATGTTTGACTGTTCATTAGAAATGAACAATTGAAAATTAAATATTCACAACCAAACCATTTTGAAACTGAATTGTTTGAAACAGAAAGCCTTGAATCTTTAAAATTTCGGAGAGCTAAACTCAAACTTTGAACATTACAATTAATTTTAATTGTTCTAATTCAAAAAATTTTTATTTGTCAGTGAAAATGTTGAATTTTGATGTGTAAATACAGATAAAAATGTATTCATTTAGAAAAAA
The DNA here is from genome assembly GCA_932195095.1 of Andricus curvator. Lineage (NCBI taxonomy): Eukaryota > Metazoa > Arthropoda > Insecta > Hymenoptera > Cynipidae > Andricus > Andricus curvator. The sequence goes on from CAKNYM010051512.1 coordinate 81,732, forward strand.
TTCGAGTACGTTGAGGAGATATGTAGAAGTTTTTAAATAAAATTTTTAAGCTTTCAGGGATTTTGAAAGGTTCTCAGAGAATATAAAAATTGTCTTAAGATTCCTGGGAAAATTTCAAATGATTTTTTTTTAAATTAATTTTAATAGAATATTTGAGAATATTTCAAAATAAAAGAAAATTTTGATGAGTAAATAAAAATTAATCAGTTATAAATTTGGAAAAAATTGTTATAAGTTTAAAAGATATTTAGAAGTTTTGAACAAATTCAAAAATAATTTGAAACTTGAAATGTTAAAAAAATGTAAAACAAAATGTAGATTTTTAAAGATTTCAAACGAAAAATATAGAAGCTTTTCAAGCATTTCAAGAGGATTCAAAATAATAAAAAAATTGATTCAAATTCCTTGAAAAATTGAAAATGATTTTATTTTTTGAAAAATTAATTTCAAGAGAATATTTAAAAAGATTTCGAAAGATTTCCAAAACTGTAAAAATAATATTCTGGAAGATTTTTAGGCATTTTTTATAAATTTCGCAAAAATATTAAAAGTTTTAGGAAAAAATCGAAGGGCGTAATTCCGAATAGTGGTTATCTCCGATTTATTTGGTACTACGTAAACTTACGTGTTTTGATACGCTGATTACGAATATCATAGTGAAAATTGGCGCAAATTTGAATTTGATGACGAAAACCATGAAAAACCCATAAAATCATGGGTTTTTTCATTTATTTTCGTAAATAATGGAAATTTCAAAAAATATTTTGAATAAACGTTGTAAAGCATAAAAAAATCCATCTTTTGTGCTCAGTAAATTTTTTTTCTCAAACCATTTTTTAACAAGAAAAATAAGATTTTCCAAAAATGAGCCCTTTTCCAGGTTTAAGTGTGGTGGGGGGAGCTACAAATATACTGACTAGTTACGAAAATGCGTTCAGTTACGCTCGTCCCCTTTTCCAGGTTTAAGTGTGTGTGTGTGGGAGGGGGGGGGTACACATATACTGACTAATTACGAAAATGCGTTCAGTTACAATCGTCCCCTTTTTCAGGTTTAAGTGTGTGTGTGTGGGGGGGGGGGGGGTACGCATTTACTGAATCGTTACGAAAAAGGGACGAGAAAGAAAGGGAAAGAAGGGACAAGCGTGACCGAACGCATATTTGTAACTGTTTTCTTGTTTTTATTGTTTTCCAATGCAATCCTCTTTTTCTCGAAAAATAATGGTTTTAGGTGAAAAGTGTATGATACAAAAAAGATGTATTTTCATACTAGCTAGAACTTTTGTTTGAAACATTTATCAAAATTCTTCGTATTTACTGAGTTAAACGAAAAAATCATGATTTTATGGGGTTTCTTATAGTTTTTACCATGAAAACGTCCTTGTCGTCAATTTTTACTATGACTTGCGTAATCAGCGCATCAAAATACGTAAGTATACGTGGTTTTAACAAAATCGGAGGTAACAACTATTCGGAACTTTATCCAAATCGAATAATTTAAAAAGATATTCAGAAGTTTTGAAAATTTTTGAAGAATAATATAAAATTTGTAAAGATTCAAAAAAATGTAAAATAAGATGTTCCTGGAGAAAGTTAAAGTGATTTTTTAGTAAAAAAATATAGTTTTAAGAGAATGTTTCATAAGATTTCAAAACAAATTTGGATGTATAAATAACAATTGAACAATGATTCTTTTGCAACGACTTAAAATTAAAATAATTCAACTTCTAATTTAAAATGTGTTAAATCTAAAAAAATGGTGAACTTTCAATTTTGGATGTTTCTGACTTAAAATTGCCTAAAATGATATAATTTTGAATAAATTTGTTGATTCATTCTTCAATTTAGGGCATTGAAAGTAATATTGTACATTTACAATTAATAGAAATTCCGATTCGTTAAAACCATTACTTCAGAAAAATAATTGTTTGAGAACAAGAAAAAATCTGCCCCAGCCAAGATCTGAACCGGGAATATCGCAAAGAGTGGGAATAGACGCCCAAATGTTGCTGTTTAAAAGTAATCTTTTCCTAGTTTATGCTCGACTTCGAAAATCTTATGCATATTTTATACTTGTTGATTAATGATTAATGATGACGCTGCTTGTAAATATAAGAACATAGTTTCTTTTTGAACATTTGTTAATTATGTTAATAGCATTCATGATTAATATAATTACATAGTTTATAATAAAAATTCAAAGCGAAGAAATAAATTTAAAATTATTACTAACCGCCCCTTTGAGAGTGGAGGGGAAAGGGGAATTATTGGATGACCCCCAAAGCCCTTTTCTGGATCCGCGCCTGTGAGAAAACATGAGGAATTTCGTCATTCGCATGTCATCTTACAATAGTATTCGGGCTATTAATCAAGAAATCTGAAGTTGAGACAATGTTCGTGAGAGAGGTTCTGATTGTGAGTGGAATCCAGGAAGCCTCATCTGGGTAATTTGATACGATAATGGGAGTGGATCCATTTGAAAAGTAACCTCCTGCGTGTCGAGTACGAGATATACATAATATGTACGTTAGAAAGCGATCGTCCAAATAGAATCCATCTTTCTCGCGTGTGCAAGCAAGTGAGTGGGATGTTGATAAACGACGTTAAGTTGTGACTCCACCTCGCTTAATCAACACCGACCATTTCTTGGTCGTGCTTGTTCATTATACAGCGACACACGATTCGTCGTAACGCACCATTATCCCATGAAGATACTAGTCTGAGCAATTCCTCAAGCCGAAACCTATCTGCCTTCATCATCAAAGCTGAATCGCAACCTCCCATTCATTCACCATCACCTGGCTGGAACAACCAAGATACTTACTTTTTATTGCACAATCAAAAATCGTCTGTTTCGTATTTTTTCATCTCTCTAACAAGGGGAACCTGCACCCTTGGGAATTTTGTTTGGATTCCTGCTCCACCCACAAGGAGAAAACTAGATATTAGCTAATAGATATTAGAAATATGTATACTAACATATAATATCTAGATATTAGCAGAGAAAATCTCGAATTTTTCTGTCAATATACGAGATATTACTGGCTAGTAGCACAAGATATTAACGTTATTATGATCTTAGATGTTAAATTTAAATATCTAAGGTTCGAAACGTAAGTATCTGAGATATTAGAAATCTATGTCCAGTGATTGCGCGCGCTCGCGCAACGTGATTGGTCGCAGTTGGCGCGCGACGCAATTGGCGCGCGACCAATCGGTGCAGTGCCGTAACGCAAGCGCAAAGGAAACTTTCCTAACATTGTGACGCCGCGTCGCACGTACCATCTTCTTGTCCGAGGACATTCGAAGAAGAAGAAGGAATCTTAAAACGACGTCTTCGCAAAGTTTTCTTATCTGATCTGTTTTTTGTAGTGAAATTTTTGTGGTGTATGAAGTGTGTGAAGCGTGAGCCTTGCGGAGTTATTTTTCAAATATGGATGTGAGCAGATTGCTGAAAGATTAGGAAGTCGAGGACTCTCGACTGACAACCCCACTGGGGTTGTGAGTTTATGATTTTTTTTTTATTTCCCTACACGGAGAAAACCTGATATTACCAAATAGATATTAGAAATATGTATACTAACACATAATATCTAGATATTATCAGAAAACATCTCGAATTTTTCTGTTAATATACGAGATATTAATGGCTAGTAGCACAAGATATTAACGTTTCTATGATCTTAGATGTTGAATTTAAATATCTAACAATACGATTCGAAACGTAAGTATCTGAGATATTAGAAATCTATGTCCAGTGTTTGCGCGCGCTCGCGCTACGTGAATGGTCGCAGTTGGCGCGCGACCAATCGGTGCACTGCCGTAACGCAAGCGCAAGGAAAACTTTCCTAACATTGTGACGCCGCGTCGCACGTACCATCTTCTTGTCCGAGCACATCCGAAGAAGAAGAAGGAATCTCAAAACGACGTCTTCGCAAAGTTTTCTCATCTGATCTGATTTTTGTAGTGAAATTTTTGTGGTGTATAAAGTGTGTGAAGCGTGAACCTTGCGGAGTTATTTTTCAAATATGGATGTGAGCAGATTGCTGAAAGGTTGGGAAGTCGAGGACTCTCGATAAAAAAAATCATAAACTCACAACAACCCCACTGGGGTTGTGAGTTTATGATTTTTTTTATTTGCCTAGAAGATTCTCTAATAAAAAGATCTCTAATTTTGGAGACGAACTCAAAAGAAGGTAGTTCTCAAAAAACTGTATTAGACTCAGCACCATTACGTGAGAGGAAAAAAAAGGAGCTATAATATTCACTATAATATCTGGGATAATTAAATTCAACATCTCGGATACTTAACAGTAATATCAAAGATCTTACCACTTTCAAATTCACAGCTTCTTCCTTTAATATCTCAGATATTTGGAATAAATATTTTAGATATTTAGAATAAGTATCTCAGATATTTCGAATAAGTATCTCAGATATTTAGAATGAGTATCTCAGATATTTAGAAAAAGTATCTTGGATATTAAAGACTAAAGACGAATTTTCTCTACAAAAATTGAATTTACAAACAAAAAATATTACTTCAGCAACAAATTATTATTCCACGAAACTGGTGCATTTTTACCCAACAAAAAAGAAATTTTAAACCAAGAAAATTATTTTTTTTTCACCAAAAAAGGAGAATTTTCAACTGAAGAAGATCAATCTTAAAAAAATGGAAAAGCTACATTTTCGGTTAAAAAATTAATTTTAAACAAAAAAAAAAAAAGAGTTTTCCACTAAACAGTTACAGTTTTAACCAAAGACATAATAAGCCTTCAATAATAAAAAAATGAATTTTTAACAATGTACTTTAACTTTTACCCAAGTAGTTGAATTTTCAAGTTAAAACGATTAATTTTCTACAAAATAGTTAAACTTTCAGCCAAAGAGATGAATTTTCAACTAAAAATATAACTCTTAAAAAAAATGTTTTCTTAACAAAGTGATTCAACCAAATCTTTCAAATAAAATAGTTGAATGCTCAAGCAAAGAAGAATAATTTTCAACCAAAAAGTTGCAGTTACATTTAAAAAAACAAATTTCTACCAAAGCAGATGAATTTATAAATCAAAAAGATAAATTGAAAAAAAATAGTTGACTTTTCTGTTAAAAAAGATTTTAGTTGACTTTTTACAATCAAAATATGAATTTTTATACAAGAAATAAGTTTCTACGAAAAAAAATTAAATTTTCAATCTAAAAAGACGAATTTTTACCCAAAAAGGATGACTTTTTAACAAAATTGTTGAATTCTCTATACAATAGTTGCATTTTTATCCAAAAAAGATGAAATTTCTCTTAAGAAGGATGAATTTTTATTTAAAAAGAAAATAATTTTTTTTAAATAGTTGAATTTTCATCCAGAAAAGATTTCAGTTGACTTTTCAAGATCAAAATATGCATTTTTTAACAAAAAATATGTCTATACGAACAAAATTGAATTTTTCATCCAAAAAGACGAATTTTTTCAACCAAAAGGGAAGAATTTTCAATAAAAAAGGACCATTTTTTTAAAAAGTTGAACTTCCATCCAGAAAAGCTTTCAGATCATTTTTTAACACTAAAAATGAATTTTAAACAAAAAGTAAATTTTCTAAGAAATAGTTAAATTTTCAAGAAAACAGTAAATTTTCAACCAAAAGTATGACTTTTTTAAAAATTAGTTTTATTTTCAACCGAACAGTTGCATTTTTATTCAAGAAAGATGAAATATTTCTTTTAAAGCAGATGAATTAAAAAAGAAATTTAAAAAATAGTTAAATTTTCATCCAAAGAAGATTCCAGTTTACTTTCCAACACCAAAATAAGAATTGTAAACTATAAGTTAATTTTCTGCTAAATAGTCGAATTTTTAACCAAAAAGTATGACTTTTCCACAAGATTGTTAAATTTTTAACCAAACAGTTGCATTGTCCAGAAAAAAATGAAAATTCTACTAAACAGGTGAATTTTTAAATCAAAAAGACAAATTTTCAAAACAAGAGTTGAATTTTCATCCAGAAGGATTTCAATAGACTTTTCTACAAAAAAATACAAATTTCAATCAAAAAGTAAATTTTATAGGAAATAGATGAATTTTCAACAAAACAGTTGCATTTTTGTCCAAGAAATATGCAATATTTCTACTAAAAAAGATACATTTTTTAATTAAAAAGACAAAGTTGAAAAAAAAAAATATTTTTCATCCAAAAAAGATTTCACTTGACATATCAGCAATAAAATATGAATTTAAAAAAAGGTTCTTATTATACGAAAAGAGTTGAATTTTTAACCCAAAAAGACGAATTTTTAACAAAACAGTTGAATTTGAAAAAAAAAGATGTCTTTTTAAGAAAATTGTTAAATTTTCAACCGTATAATAAAATTTATAACTTAAAATATAATCTTCAGGAGAAAGTTTTTGCGAATGTGCAAAAATTACGTACATAATAATAATTATATTTTCAGTTGAATAAAATTAAGTTTTTACAACAAAAGAGAACGATTTTTCAATAAAATAGTTAAATGTAACAAAGGGGATGAATTTTTAACTATAATTATGCATCTTCAACCAAAAAGTGAATTTTTAACAAAATAGTGCGACTTCAAACCAAGTAGTTGAATTTTCAGCAAAAAAAAGTGAGGATTCCACCGAGAAGATTAATTTTCTGCTAAGACAAATAGTTGAATTTCCAGCTAAGAAAGATAGATTGACAATCAAAAATGGAATAGATACATTTTCAGTTGAAAAATTTTTTTTTTACCAAAAAAAGAACAAATTTTTGTCAACATGTTTACATTTTTGACCAAGGAGTTGAGTTTTCAACTAAAATTATGGATCTTCAACCAAAGAATTAATATTGAAGAAAGTAATTCATCTTTCGACTAACTAGGTGAATTTTTAAACAAAAAAAAACTTTCAATAAAAAAAATGAATTTTCTACAAAAAAATGACAAAGTTTTAACAAAATACGTGAACTTTCAACCAAAGACGTGAAGCTTCAACTAAAAAAGATAAATTGACGATCGAAAATGGAATAGTTACATTTTCAGTTAAAAAAATGAATTTCGAACAACACAAAATTTCAAAAAAATTTTCAACAAGAAATTTTTCATCAAAAGAGTGCAATTTTCTACCAAAAATATAAATTTTTAAGTGACAAGATATTTTCGCACCAAAAAAGATGTATTTTAGCAATATATTTTTAGAAAATTCATTTAAAATTAATTTTAACCACAGAGTTGAATTTTGCGCTAAAAAAGATAAATTATCACCTGAAAAGGGAATAGTTGAATTTTCAATCAAAACATTAATTTCTAACAAAAGAAAACGAATTTTCAACAATTAAATTAAATTTTCTACAATGTAGATAAATGTTTTATCTATTAGTTGAATTTTGAACCAACAACATGAATTTTCTACTAAGAAGATAAATTTTCCACTTGAAAAAAATTATCAACAACATACATACATTTTCAGCTAAGAATGATAAAATTTTAACAAAAGATGGAATAGTTAAATTTTTTGTTAAGAAAATTATTTTAAAAGAAAGAAAAATATTTTAAATCAAATAGTTGAAAAGTTTTTCGATATCCTATATAAATTACTCAGAATTACCTCGATTACTCTGAATTACAAGTTAATTACTTAGATGACCTAAATTACTTTGAATTAATTTTGTCACAAGTGGATTACCCTGGCTTATAGGTGGATTACTCTAGATTATAGATTGATTAGTCTAGATTACAACTGGATTACTCCAGATAACTTTGAATTACAGCGTTTCACAAGAATTGTTTCCCCCTCGCCCCTCGCAAATAGATTAGAATAAACTCTCTTTTTATTCTCTCTCAAAATGAACCAGCGAAATCCAACTGATTTCCAGTGAAATCTCACTGGCTGAAACAGCCAGAAGTGTGTCACTGACAATCAGTGAGAATTCATTGGTTCATTCAGTGGAGTTCCGGCACTGGTTTAATCAGTGAGGTTCACTGGTTTCTCAGTACCAGTAGTCATCTGGTCGTCTCGTTGTCTGTCAGCTGTTTAGATATGACACTTATCATTCATCACTATTGTGGTAACAGTTGTAAAATTATCTTTCAAAAACCGCACTTTACTCACACAACAGGAAATGAAGGCCAGGCTGCATTATAATGGGATATAATATGTTGGGCCTGATTGTGGGAAGACCCGTCGTTATGTCAACAAGGTTCGTTTTAACTCGAGAAATGCCAAGAACTGACCGGCGACGCGCCCGTCTGTGATCCCAACTTTGGCATGTAGACGTACTGCGCTTGCGCTAGGACGCTCAAGAGGAACACGACGCGACAACCCGTTGCCATGACAATAATAAGCCGTGCCGTGTTCCTCTTACGCATAGCTAGCGCAAGCGCAGTACCTCTACATGCCAAAGTTGGGGTCACTGGCGCCCGTACCAGGCGACTGGAGGTTCATGTCTTGCCCGCGTGGAGCGCTATATCACTGGTTCAATCTATCATTTGGCGTCACTGGTAGAATCAGTAGCGCTATTTGAGTTGGCCCACTTACTGGTTCATCCAGACAAAGTGGAAAAATCACTGGTTCACCAGTGATATTTCAAAACACTGATTCAACCAGTGACAATTTCACTGGTTCAGTTTAAGAGAGTTGTGAATGGGCGGTAATTAACCTAGAGTTAAAAGCGCTGAAATCAAGGTGATAAAATCGAATAATGAATAAAAGGTGCGTGCAATTTGCAGAAGAGAACTTTAGTGGCGATTATCATTGGGAGATATCTGCCGATGTGATGGAGGTGCGTAACGGATGTCTTTTAGCAGGAATCGGGAAATTTTTGCGGGATCGATGGGAGATGCGAGTGAGTGATTAAGTACGTCAACCCTTTAACAGCCTTACGAGGGCCAGCGCACTTACTCAAGTATTTCTTGTATTTGTGTGGCAACACTCCTTTAGTATTTAACCCTCCCTCTTTAAAGTCTTTCTCTCTTCGTGGTCGGATAACGAGAGCATGGAGGACGTACACGTCGACCAACGTTGGAGCTCGTTAGCCAACCTACGCGGTTCACGCGAGACCACAGTAATTCTTTCTCTTCCTCTGGGTACCATCGTCCGTCCATTCTTCGTCATCCATTCTTTCTTACGTCCATGTCCATCAACGATTTAATCGACAATTAGAGGGAGGGGGGAAAATACAAAAAAATATCATAGGATAATCAGTATAAAACCATCAGGGTATCTTAGGTTTCAGTTTTCAATTTAACTTCCCCAAACAAGATTTATTATTATCACCTGGACTACCAGGCTTATACATTAGAACGATGTGACTTTTGGAGAAGCATCTTGGTATCTTAAATTCCAGTTCTCAATCTGAATCTCTCAAGGAAGATATATTTTAAACACCGGAACTGCCAGATTTAATTTTTAGATCGACAAAGCATTCGAAAAACAATCTTGGTATCTTAAATTTAATTTGATAACTCATGTTCTCCTAAGATGTATTTTTATCACTCAGACTACCAGACCTAATTGGTAAAACGAATTGACTTTCAAAGAAGCATCCACGGTATCTTAGATTTCAGTTCTCAATCTCAATTTCCTGAAGATGTATTTTAAACAACTGGGCTACCAGGTTTATTTTTTGAAATGACAAAACATTCGAAAAACCATCTTGGTTTCTTAAATTTCAGTTCTTAACTGATGTTCCCCTAAGAAGATATATTTTTATCACCTGGACAGTCAGGCTTGATTATTAGAACCATGAGACTTTCGAAGAAGCATCGACGGTATCTTAAATTTGCATTCCTCTATCTAAATTCCCCGAGCAAGATGTGTTATTATCATCTGGACTAGCAGACCTAATTATTAGAACGAATTGACTTTGGAAGAAACATATTCGTATCTTAAATTTCAGTTTTCAATCTAAATTCGCCGAGAAAGGTGTATTTTTAACACCGGAACTACAAGCTTTAATTTTTTAAATGACGAGATATTCGAAAAATCATCAGGATATCCTAAATTTCAGTTCTCATTCTTACTTCCCTGAGCAAGATGTACTGCTATCATCTGGACTACCAAGCTTAATTATTAGAATAATAAGGCGATTTTTGAAGAAGCAACTTGGTACCTTAATTTTCTGTTTTCAATTTAAATTTTCCGAAAAAGATGTATTTTTAACACCGGAACTATCAGGTTTTATTTTTTGAACGACGAGACATTCAAAAAATCATCAGGGTATCTTAAATTTCAGTTATCAATCTTACTTTCCGAGCAGGATGTACTATTATCATCTGGACTACCAAGCTTAATTAGCAGAATGATGCGATTTTTGAAGAATCATCTTGGCATCTTAAATTTCAGTTCTTAATATAAATTCCTCGAGAAAGATATATTTCTAACACCGGAACTACCTGGTTTAATTTTGTGAACGACGAGACATTCTACTCTACCTAATCTACCTTACCCAGCCGATCCTATCTTATCCTATCCTATTCTATCCTATCCTATCTGGCCCTATGATATCCGGTCGTACGCTGAGAAAAATGGATGAAATCGTTTATTATATTGGATTTTAAAATTTTGGACAGCAGTCTATAGATATTAAGCCCTTAAATCTAGATCTTGAGTTTTATAAGCCAGGTTTAAAAAATTGCCATCCAGCTTATACGGGTTAATAATCGGGTTAATCTGTAGATTGTTGTACCAAATTTCGAAATCCAAGATCATAAACGGTATAATCCATTTTTCTTAGTGTATCCTATCCTATAATATTCGATACTATGCTATCCTATTCGACCTTATGCGATTATATCCTATTTTAACCTACTCTGTCCTACCCTATCCTAGCCTATTCGATTCTAGCCCATCCCATCCCATCCCATCCCATCCCATCCCATCCCATCCCATCCCATCCCATCCCATCCCATCCCATCCCATCCTGACCAATCCTATACTATCCTATGCTATCCGATCCTTTCCGATCTGATCCTATCTTACACTGAGAAAAATGGATTATACCGTTTATGATCTTGGAATTTGGAATTCGGAACAGTAATCTGTAGATATTAAGCAGCAAAATGTAGATATTAGGTTTTATAATTCATAATTTTAAAAATGACCATCCAAATTATATAGCTCAATATTTATAGATTGCTACCCAAATTTTAATATCCAAGATTACGCCTACCCCGAAAGGGAAATGGCTTAATGGTATAATAATAATAACAATAATAATAATAAACGGTATAATTTATTTTTCGCAGTGTATTTAGCGTATCTCAGTGTATTTGATCCTACCCTGTTCTATTCGATCCTATCCTCTTTCAACCCACTACTTGAAATCTTTAAAAAATTTTACTGCCTATAAATTTCTCTAGAAATTCTTTGAAATCCCTTGAAATTTCTGGAATCGCTGGGAATTCCTTAAGTCTTACGAAATTCCTTTAAATTCGTGAGAATATTGCAAATGTTTGGAAATCTGTAGAAATTTGGAAATTATTTGGAATAATTTAAAATAACTTATTTTTGTATTTATTTTGTATTTATTTCAATAAATTAATCTCCTGAAATCTTTCAAATACTTGGAGGTCATATAAAATTTCTTAAATCTTATGAAATTCTTCGAAATTTCTTAAAAACTTTGAAAATCCCACAAAATGCGTTGAATTCTCCTGAAAGTTTTGAAATCTCTTGAAATTCTTTGGAATTTAATAAAAATTTGAAAGATCAATTCTTGAAATCCGTACAAATCCATAAAAATGAAATTTAGTCTATTTCCTAAAGTTCTCTAGAAATTCCTTAAAATCGCTTGAAATCTTTGGAATTGCTAGCAGTTCCTTGAAATGTTCCGAAATCTTCTGAAATTCCTTGAAATTCCTGAGAATTTTTCTGGAATCTCTTAAAACCCGCTAAAGTTCTTTAAAATTAGTGGAAATGTTGGTGAATTCGTACAAATTTGGAAATTTATTGGAATCATTTTAAATAACTTCAAATCCTTCAAATCCTTTGAAACTTCTTAAGATTCCTTCATATCCCTTGAAAATGTTTAAATCCGTGAATATCCCCAAAAAGATAAAATTTAATTTATTTCCTGAAGTTCTCTAAAAATTCGTTGTAATACCTCAAAATCCCTTGAAATCTTTGGAAATCGTAAAAATCCATTGAAATAAGTGAAAATCTTTTTATCCCTGAAAGTCTTTCGAGATTCAATAAAATCCTTTATATCTTGCAAAATCCTTTGAAGGCACTGATTATTATTACGGAATTTTTCGTAACGTGAGCATTGAACGAGCTGAAAAAGGTGTTAGTCTAACAGAAAATTCCCTAATGGTAAAAAACCCTAAAAAATTCTTTGAACTGATTTGAAATCTGCACTTCCGTTCCATCAATTCCAATCTTCTTCTTTATTTCATTAAATTTTTTCACCTTTCAACTTTAGGGTGTCTTCGTTCTAATTTAGGCAAATTAATAAATTGATAAAATGTTAAGAGATACTTACAAAGTAATACTGAGTATGCTTCTGCTGGAAGTAAAGTGGAAAATAATGAGTGAATAATATACATACTTGAAAATTAATTATCAGAAGTTTTATATTGCAATTAGAAGAAATCTTTATGAACACTAAAAGATCGACGACGGGACGTTTTTAAGTTCTTTTCAGCGTCTTGCTGTCGTACCAGTGTCGTCAAATAAAATGCTCGTAAAGCGCTCGCCCCAGACCTGATTATTGGAAAGAGAGCTAGGAAGGATAAGGAAGAAGGATACAGCTGCTTGAAAGTGTAAGAGCGGCCCAGGACGAACCGTGCAAACTTTATTTAAATAAAACCGACGTAAACCTCGATATTGCCGTTCAGGTTTATGCATTCAAGTGTATAACACGAGCCATTCCACCTTTAATGATCGCGCGTAAAACATTCGGCCTTGATTAAACGAGACTTTAGAGTAACCGACGTAACCGACATTCGACCGAGCTTTCAAACTGTTCCGAACGTTATTTTGTTACGTTCATACATAACGAGAAGTGTTCTGAATAAAAAAATTCCCTTTTCTAAAATTCAATATTTTCAAACCTAATGAGGTACAAGCTACCATATTGATGATGCACAATCTTGGTTCAAGCTTCATCAAAATTTCAAAGTTCTTCAAACTTCAATTCCAAAATTGTTAGTATCTACATTAGGAAAATAGGCGAGAAACTAAAAAAAAACGGTTAAAAAGCTTATGAAATTCTGTGTCGAATGACCCCTTATAGATATATTTGTGATCTTTGGCAGAAAATATACAACGTAAAAAATTTTTAAAAAGTTGAAGACTTTCCCGAATTTTGTTCCGATAGCAAAAATCTGACATTCATGGCACACAGTCCTTGGAGTATTTCCTTTTAATTCAAGCCAATAAAACTGAAAAAATCGGTGTGTGTTCCCGAGACATGACTAAAAATGTCCAAGCGTATTTGCGTCAAATTCCAGTCGGTAGTCACCGCTGTCGCGGCCGAAAATTTCTTGGATGTCAATTCTAACTCGTACTATGCCTTAGAAAAATTGAAAAAAGAATCTAAAATTTACAGAGGGTAATCTTCAAAATCTTATCTTTCATTTAGGTCAATACAATTTTTTAAATCTTCATGGGTTCCCGAGATATGACCAAAAATGTCAAGCGTATTTGCGTCAAGTTTCAGTCGGCAGTCACCGCTGTCGGCCGCGATAGCGGTGATTGCCGAGATTTTCTTGGATTTTGTACCTCAACTTCCACTCATACTATGTCTTAGAAAAGTTGTAAAAAGAATCCAAAATTTACATGAGGTAATCTCCAAAATCTTATGTTCAATTTGAATTAATAAAACTTCGAAAATCTTCATGGATTCCCGAGATATGACCAAAAATGTCAAGCGTATTCGCGTCAAGTTTCAGTCGGCCACGCTAGCGGTGATTGCCGAGAATTTCTTGGATTTTTTACCTCAACTTCAACTCATACTATGTTTCAGAAAAGTTGTGAAAAGAATCTAAAATTTACAGGAGGTAATCTCCAAACTCTAATGTTCAATTTAAGTCAATAAAGCTTCATAAATCTTCATGCATTTCCAAGATATAACGATAAATGTCCAAACGTATTTGCGTCAAGTTTCAGTCGGCGAGCACCGCTGTCGGCCGCGCTAGCGGTGATTGCCGAGAATTCCTTGGATTTTGTATCCCAAATTCAACTCATACTATGTCTTAGAAAAGTTGTGAGAAGAATCTCAGATTTACAGGAGCCAGTCTCCAAAATCTTATATTCAATTTAAGTCAATAAAACTTTGAAAATCTTCATGGGTTCCCGACATATGACCAAAAATGTCAAGCGTATTTGTGTCAAGTTTCAGTCGGCCGCGCTAGCGGTGATTGCCGAGAATTTCTTGGATTTTGTACCTCAACTTCAACTCATACTGTGTCTTAGAAAAGTTGTGAAAAGAATCTAAAATTTACAGGAGGTAATCTCCAAACTCTTATGTTCAATTTAAGTCAATAAAACTTCGAAAATCTTCATGGGTTTCCGAGATATAACGAAAAATGTCCAAACGTATTCGCGTCAAGTTTCAGTCAGCAATCACCGCTGTCGGCCGCGCTAGCGGTGATTGCCGAGAATTTCTTGGATTTTGGACCTCAACTTCAACTCATACTATGTCTTAGAAATGATGTGGGAAGAATCTAAAATTTACAGGAGCTAATCTCCAAAATCTTATGTTCAATTTGAGTCAATGAAACTTCGAAAATCTTCATGGATTCCCGAGATATGACTAAAAATGTCCAAGCGTATTTGCGTCAAGTTTCAGTCGGCCGCGCTAGCGATGATTGCCGAAAATTTCTTGGATTTTGTACCTCAACATTAACTCATACTATGTCTCAGAAAAGTTGTGAAAAGAATCTTAAATTTACAGGAGGTAATCTCCAAACTCTTATGTCAAATTTAAATCAATACAACTTCAAAAATCGTCATGGGTTCCCGAGATATAAAGAAAAATGTCCAAGCATATTTGCTTCAAGTTTCAGACACCGATCACTACTCTCGGCCGGCCTCGCTGCTTTAGCCAAATAAAACTCAACACAGATACGCTTGGACATTTTGAGTCTTATATCGGAAACCCATAAAGATTTTTTAAGTTTTATTGGCTTGAATTAAGAATCAGACTTCAGAGACTGTTTGGTATAAATTTCAGATTTTTCTTACAACTTTCCTGGGCGATGTCATGAGTGGAAGTCGAGATACAAAATTCAAGAAATTCTTGATTTTTTTAAATTTCTTACGTAGTATATTCTCTTCCAAAGACCAAAAATATCTCTATTAGAATTTTTTCGACGCGGTATTTCATAAGCTTTCAAAGAGTTACAAAAAAAAGATTCTAGATTTTTTTGAGAGATTAATCACGTTTCCTTTTAATGATTTTCCTGTGATGAATTTCTCACAATTTTTTCGCGATTCTAGAAAAATGATTAAAGAAAATCATTATAAGAAAACCAGTATATATTTTAAAATTTTTTGTTAATTTGAATGTTAGAAAGTGTATTAATTTCCAAAGTTAGAGTATTTAATTTTATACAACTGAGAGATGATATATATGTATTAATTTTCTGAAAAAATTTGGAAATTTACTGTGGATTGTACGATTGGTTAGGTAATCTGGATTGAAATTTTCCAAAAGTTGGCAAAATTTAGATCTTGTCTGCAAGTTCAGATACTGACTTTTGAATGTTATGAACACTCTTGAAATTTTGATTTTGTCACTGAATTTTAAAAAGAATTTTCTTCTTACACTCAATGTAAGTACTTTTAGTAAATACAATTGTTTATAAATTAAAAAAAATGTGTCTAGGAAATTTTCGATTTTTTTCTCGTTTTTGCTATAAATTTGCAACTAGTGATTGTCGAAAACATACATTTTATTTTTCATATTCATAATTTGTTTGAAAAAATAAATATCAGTAATTTTATCTTTTATTTAAACAAATGAGGGGTTGTTAAATAATAAAGCTGAGATATCGAAACTGTACAAAATATATAAAAAGACAACTTAGTTTATGATTCAATTATAAAAAAGCCGATTAAAAAAAAGACTGTTCAAATGAATGCAAGCTGTTTAAGGGTTTGAAAATTACTTTCAAATGTTGATCAATATTTCACTAGACCAACAATAATATTTTGTAAAAACGAGAAATAAGTGCCTAAATGTGCAGATTTCGTGCAGCATTTACTTTTTTGGATATAGGGGTACTTTTCGGGACAACAAGGTGATGTGTTAGGGATGACAAACCTTAAGGCCATGTGACGAGAGAGTCACGTGACCGGATTCCTACCTTACCGAAATTTCTTTTTGTAAACTTATTTTCACATGAATAGCCACATCGAGTTGAAAATTTGGGATAATAAATAAGAAGCACTAAGAAAGGTGGGTCTGGTCCTAAATTTTAATATACATGAAAAAAGCAAAAAAAAATTATTTACAAAAAAAGTGTTTCTCATAATTATAAAAATTTAGGACCAGACCCACCTTTCTTAGTGCTTCTTATTCATTATCCCAAATTTTCAACTCGATGTGGCTATTCATGTGGAAATAAGTTTACAATTAAAAAAAGTGTCGGTAAGGTAGGAATCCGGTCACGTGACGCACTCGTCACATGGCCTTAAGGATTAATATATCAAAATTTTGAGAAAAAAAATAGAATTTTTTTTTTCTAATTCGGAACCAAATTGGGACGATCTTTGCCTCTCAGCAAAAAAAAAATTTGCCAATGCACTTTTGGACCAGACTAATGGTTAACTATCTGGCAATCCATATCTTCTGTTTGAATTTCTTCATTTTTTAGATTTTTTCTTTACATTTTTCACCTTTCTTTCACCTTTCTTTCTTTCTTTACATTCTTTCTTTTTACATTTTTAGATTTAGTCATACTTTTTTCCCGGGAGAGAAAGTTGGGGATGTTATAGGATAGTGAGAGAGGTGTAGTAGAAAGATGTAGAGGAAATGAAGGAATGAGGAGAGAGCGGAAGTAGAAGAAGGCGGAAAGTGAAGGAGAGCAGTATGGGAGGAGGTATAAGAAGTAAGGAAAAGTAACGGCGGGAGAAGTAAGGAGAAGTAGATGAGAATGGAAGTAGGGAATGTGAGAGGAGAGAGAGTAGATTAAAAGAGGGAGTGAGAGAAAGTGAGAGAAGGGAAGGAGAGATGAAGTAGGAAAGGGGATATATGAGATAGGATGGAAGTGGAAAAGAAGGGTAAGTAGGGAAATGTAGAGGAAGTGAGTAAATGGGAAGAGATTCGTGCAAAATAAGTAGTGGAACTAAAAAGAAGTAGAAGATGGGAGGAGAAGCAGAGAAGCAGAAGTAAGGAAGAGAAAGTAGGGAAGAGGAAGTAAGGAAGGGGATGTAGGGAAGGAGGAAGTAGGAGAAGTGAGGAGAAGTAAAGAGAAGTAGATGAGAATGGAAGTAGCGAAAGTGAGTGGTAGGGGAGTAGGTTAAGGAAAAGCAAGTGATAGGAAGTAAGAGGAAGGGAGTAGAAGAGAGGAAGTAGGAAATAGGCTGCATGAAATGGAATAGGGTTGGGAAAGTAGAAAAAGGGATATTTGAAATTAAATCTCAAAGATATTCATAAACCCAAAGATTTTTCTGCTGCAGATGATAACGTCTGAGGAATTTAGAATAAATTCTAGCGTTGCATTGTAATAGAGAGTTGACAATATCCAGACCTCGTTACTTTTTTTTAACGATCTGACTAACGATTTCCCATCTCGAATAAGACTCGAGATAGACGTCTCGTCTCGTTAAGATCGTTTCCGACCGAGAAAGCGACGATACCTTACGTCTCGTAATACCACCTTCACACCCTTCCCCGGTTCCCTCGGCATCGTATTTTCACCCTATTCTATATTCTATCCAGAATCGAGCAATATAGAGTTCAGTTAAACTCTTGAGTCGGAGGAGGAAGGAAGAATTTAAAGGCTCGTCATTATTTATAATTTTCCGCTTCACCTCCAAGCTATGAGGTTGGTATGCACCTTGAAAGAATCAGAGAATGGTAAGGAAAGAATTGTTCTTTAGCCGCAACTCTTAACACCTCGCGTGGCTCAGAAGAAGGAAAAGAACGAGGTTCGAGGTATCTCGTCCGCCCCCGCATTCGAGGAGGCGTTCAGATTTTCGCTTCGATAACACCAGAAACAATGCCCGAACGCGATCGTTACCTCGTTGGCAGAAAAACCGTATGCAGATTCCAAAGAAAAAAAAATCCCTTCTCCAATAAGGGGTGAAGAAAAAACTGCTATTGATGATATTTTTGGTGAAATATTTTCGAATCTGATTAAAATCTCTGAGGGAGAAACTGCACTAATATAATTATCTCACCAAAAACCGAGGGGTCGACCACTTCGATATCCCACTTTGATATTCTTAATATTCTCGATATTCCAAAATATTCTTGATATTCTTTATATTCCCAAATATTCCCTCATAATCCAAAATATTCTTAAATATTCAAAAATATTCTGAAATATTATATTTCCCAATTCCCTGATTCCTTCCTTTACTTCACCTTGAAAAATATTTTTCGAAATTTTCGCTAATTGTCTAAAATAATGCGCCAATTCAACAAATTACAACATAATACAAAATTGTCTCAATGGCTGGTTATAGGAGACGTAGATAAATTACGTAAGTTTTTTTTTCTGAATTTTTTTACTACGTTCCCCCCTTTGTTAGTCAAATGTTCAATCAAATGGATGAATTTTCAACCAAGAAGATTAATTTTCTACCAGAAAAGACGAATTTTCCAAAAAATCTCATACATATTCAACTCAATAATTTGAACAATGGATTTGATGTTAGTCCAAATTTTATTCGAATAATTTTTAGCTTATATCTGTTTCATTTCTAAAAATTTTTTTATTTTTAATTTTCATTCAAGTGAATTATTTTGGAACAAAAAACGAATTCTCTACGAAACAGTTGAATTTTCAGTTAAAAAAATTACTTTTTAATTTGAAAATATGAATTTCCTACTAAAATTAAGAATCTTCAACCAAAGAAAATGAATTTTTCAGAAAGCAGTTCAACTTTCTACCAAGGTGTTGAATTTTCAATCTAAAAATTTGAATTTTCAACGAAACATGTATTAGTTAATATTTCATAAAAAAAAATTTTAATTAAAATGAACAACAGTTAAATTTACCAACAAAAACATATTTTCAAGAAAATAATTGTATCCTCAACTAAAATAGATTATTTGTCAACCAAATAGTTGCATTTTCAATACAATCAGTACAAGTTTGAGCGCGCCTGGACCTTTTAAAATTAAAGGTCAAAGCATCACCAACAGTATTTTGGTGATTGTGAATTCTCTTTTGTTAAAGCTCCTTCGGCTTTAACGAACACATTCTCATCACGCATCTCGTGCTTCGCACTCAATTTTTTCCAAAATGCGAACTTTTCTACATTCTTCAACACTATTATTTCAAATGTATATTATATTTATTTCTGTACCTCCATTTGGTACTGCTTATTCAGATATTGCAAAATAATATACAAACTTTATTTTTCATGATGACTTTAATATTTGGTCCTTATTTTGCATTAAATTTTATTCTCAGCTACCCTGAAAAATGTATCATTTCAATAAATTTATATTATTACAGTTTATAATATGCACTGGTATTGAAAGACGTATTTTTTTGTCTTGTTTTTATAACTAAAAAAAGTGCGCGTCCTATTAAAAAAAAAAAAAAAGTTTGT
The DNA here is from genome assembly GCA_932195095.1 of Andricus curvator. Classification (NCBI taxonomy): domain Eukaryota; kingdom Metazoa; phylum Arthropoda; class Insecta; order Hymenoptera; family Cynipidae; genus Andricus; species Andricus curvator. The sequence continues at coordinate 101,452 of CAKNYM010051512.1, forward strand.
TGTCATACATTTTATTGCAACTTATGTCGTTTTCCATAAATTCAATTTGTTCATTTTGAATGTTATTTTTTACGATTCGAACCAAAAATACGCATTCAAGCACAAAGTGGTTCTTAGAAAATTTTTAAATATAACTTATGCGAAAAAATGTATTAAATAAAATGTTATTGTAGTTTGTGTCGTTTTTCCGAAAAGTTAGTTTTTAAAAATTTAAATGTATTTTTTTAACAAAGGCTCATACAAAATTTGTAGATCTTTCTTGGTTGAATAACTTTTGCCTTTTCATTTTTTTCGTCTCTTGTGTGGTTTTTCCAAAAATTTAATTTTTTATTTTTAATGCTATTTTTTACGATTAAAGCAAAAACTACACGTCCTGCTAAAAAATCAATTCACACAAATTTGTAGCTCTTTTTTGTGTGAGCAGCTTTTGTCGATAAATTTTTTTCATAGCTTGTGTCTTTTCTCCAAAAATTTTATTTTCTTATTGTTAATGTTATTTTTCACGAATAAAACAAAAACTACGCATCCTATCAAAAAATGATCAATAACAAATTTGTAGCTCTTTTCTGGGTGACCAAATTTTGTATATCACTTTTTTTCACTAATAAAACAAAAAATAAGCGTCCTATGAAAAAGTGATTACTACCTTTGTAGATTTTTTTTGAGTGCATAATTTTGGTCTATCCATCTTTTTTCGTATATTGTGTAGTTTGACCGAAAATGGAATTTTTGATTTTTCATTAATTTTGTGTGTGATCGAAATTTGAATTTTCGATTTTTCAAGAAAATTCAAAAGTTTTTATGACAAAACTGTAGGTTGTTCAAAAAGCAACGTTTTTTTCTTGATTTTTTTTATATCGTGCGTTGTTTGGCTTATAATTTTCACTTTTGTTTATTTTTTTGAATTTTGTAAACAAATTTTGAACAAAATGCGTGCATTTTCAAAATAGCGAACTTTTTACAAAATAGTTAATTTTCAACCAATGAGTTGAGTTTTCAACAAAGTAGTTAAATTTTTAGTTGAAAAATTATTTTTCAACCAAAAAAATTGATTTTCTATAAAAAAGACGATTTTTCAGCAAAATTTTTAACCAAATAGTTGAATTTTCTACCGTATTGTTGAATTTTCAAGCAAAAAATATGAACTTTCTACAAATTAATTAAATTTTTAACAAAAAGGTTCATTTCCTACTGAAACAGATTGATTGTTAGCCAGACAGTTGCATCTTTAACCAAAAAGGTTAAATTTTCACAAAAAGAGATGAATTTTCAAACCAAAAAATGAATATTCAACAAAATTATTTAGGAGTTGTAAACATTTTAAAAGAAGTCAGTGGGACTATTCGGGAACTTTTGCCCTAAAAAAGTCCTGTTCAAATGAAGAATTAAGTGGGACTTTTTCGGTTCTTTTTTTCTGAAAAGATCCTAGTGAAATGGGACATATTGTGAACTTTTTTGGTAATTTAGTCCTTTTTCAATAATAATTTTTTGGGACAAAGATCTCATCAACACTTGTAAAAATTCCGAAGAGAATCAATTGGAATTTTTCTGGTATTTTTGTCCCAGAAATCATTTAGGACTTGACAAAATTTAGAAAAAATTAAGTGGGACTTTTTCGGTACATTTGTCCGAAATAAATCTCATGAGGACTTGTAGAAAAATTGAATAAAAGTTAAATGGATCTTTTCTAGCACATTTTTCCCAAAAATTATTTTGTCCTAAAAAAGTGCTTGGGAAACAATACATATTTTGGATTCTCTGGTTTTCTTCCCTTTTAATATATTTATAAAATTTTTGTAATTGTATCAATTTAATAAATATTAAAATTTAGATATCTTTTAAAATTATTTGGCAAACTTTGATTAAAAAACTATTTGATTGTTCTGATAAATTTTCACGTGGCAGAATTTTTTTGAATAAATAAAAGCATAATTATTTAAAGTTTTTCCATTTTCCTAGATATTCGTCTAACGGAGTTATTTTGAAAATTTTGTAGAAATCGGTTAAATAATTTAAGCTCTAAGTTGACTGAATTACAAAAAAATCGAATCTTGTGCATAAAAAGTAAAATTTCTCTAGATATTATTGACAAATAAAAAATTTTCTGAAAAATTGATACAAAATGAAAAGTTTGAAAAATTTCTTGCGTATTGCCCTTTTTATACGAAAAACCGTAATATTTTTAGTGATTTAGTAAATTTATCTTAACATTTTTGAACGAATCGTTTGATTATTGTAGGCTAAAGATCGACTGAACTGAAAAAATCGAATTAATTTAGAAATTTATTATAGGATTCAAATTAAAAATGTAAATTCTGAGTCCTCTTTTTTACTTCGAATTTCGTAACATATTATCTACGAGGTATAAACGAAAGTGACAAAATTAATTTTCGTTTTGCATCTGACTAAAACTTCTCTGATCAAAAAATAAAATTTAAATCCGTATCGATTCATTACAGGCCAATATTATCGACAAAAAAATTTATGATGTAGTTACATTTTCAACCAAATAGCTGAATTTTCAAGTCAAAAAGACGATTTATTTGAAAGAAAGTTGAATTTACGACAAAAAAGTTCATTTTTAGCCAAAAAAGATGAATTTTTAAACAAAAAAGATGACTTCTCTACAATAAACGAAGAATTTTTAATTCAAAAGGACGAATTTTCAACAAAAACGTTGAATTATCAACCAAAAAAGATGACTTTAACAAAATAAATGAATTTTTAACAAAATTATTAAACTTTCAACAAAATAGTTGAACTTTTTACCAAATTGCAGAATTTGTTACCTAAAAAAATGAATTTTCAACCAAGAAAAATTATTTGATACCAAGAAGATTAATTTTCTACTAAAAGACGGATTTTTAACAAAATACGTGAAATTTCAACAAAAAAGTTGAATTTTGAATTAAAAAATATAAGTTTTCAACCAAAAATGGAAGAGTTAAGTTTGTAGTTAAAAAGACTAATTTCAAAAAAAAAAAAAAAAAAAAAATATGCACCAGTTGAATTAAACGAGAAAAGAGAAATTTTTAATGGGAGAGTTGAATCCTCAACCAAATGAATAAATTCAAAAAAAAGTTAATTTTCTACAAAAATAACCAAATTTTTACCAAAATGGTTAATTTTTCAAGGTAAAATGTTTAATGTTACGGATAACAGTTGACTTTTAAACTGCAAAAGAAGAATTTTCAAAAATAAAGTTAATTTTCAATCAAGAAAGATGAATTTGCAATGAAATACTTGAATTTTCAACTAAAAAGAAAATTTTTTAACCAAAAATGGAATGGTTACATTTTAAGTTTAAAAAAATAATTAAAAAAAATGAATTCTCGACCAGTTTGATTCAACTAAAAAAGACGAATTTTTAACAAAATAGTTGAATCCTCAACCAAAATGATGACTTTTCAATAAAACAACATTAATTTTCTGCTGAAATAGACGAATTTTCAACAAACTACATGAATTTTCTACCAATCAGTTGAATTTTCAACTTATAAAGTAAAAATTTTCAACCAAAAATATAATTGCTATATTTTCATATAAAAAAATTAATTTGACAACGCAAAGACGAATTTCTAACGAAATAATTAAAATTTTAAATAAATAGTTCGATTTTCAACTAAATAGTTGAATTTTGAACTAAAATGATGAATCTACAACCAAAAAACATGTCATGGTTAATATTCAAACAAAAAATATTTTAATTAAAAAAAAAAAAAAAAAAACAGTTGAATTCAACAAAAAAGAGAATTTTTAACAAAATTGTTCAATCCTGAACGAAAACAGATTAATTTTCAACCGAACAGATGCATTTTTAACCAAACAGGATGAATGTTCAAACAAGAAGAATAATCTTCCACCAAAAAGGAAGAATTTTCATCAAAATCCGTGAATTTTCAAGCACAAAACATCAATTTTTTATTTAAAATATCAATTTTCAACCAAAAATGAAATAGTTATATTTTCAGTGAAGAAAATTATTTCTCAAAAAAAAAAAGGAACGAATTTTCAACAAAATGCATAAATTTTCAACCAAAAAGTTGATTTTCAACCAAAAGGATCAATTTTCTACAAAAAAATATGAATCATCAACAAAATACGTGAATTTTTAGCGAAACACTAGAATGTTCAACTAAAAAATATTTATTTCCAACCAAAAATGGGATGGTTAAATGTTTAGTTAGAGTAATAATTTTCAGCAAAAGATAGAACAAATTTCCGTCGAAATAGTTACATTTTCAACGGAAGAGATGAATCTAACCAAGAATAGTTGGATTTTCTGATTGGGTTCTATTAATACATACATTTCCCTACTTTTTCTCTCCTCTCCTAATTCCTTTACTCACCCTTCCATCATTTCCCACCACTTCTCCTACTTTCCCTACTCTCTTTCCCTCTCACGTCCCCTACTATCCTACCGTTCATTTTTCATTAGTTTCCTTACTTCCCCTTCCCTCATTTTCCCTAATTATCTTTCTTCATTTTCCCTCAATTCCCTTTCTTCACTTCCCCTCATTTTAGACCATTTTCCGTCCTACAGGAGGCTACTTGAACACCAATGATTTCCTACTACTTCTCCTACTTCCCCTACTTTCCCTACCCTCTTGCCTTCTCACGGCCTTTACTACCCCTCCGTTCACTTCCCCTTAGATCTCTTACTTCCACCTCCCTCATTTACGCAATTACCTTCCTTCATTTCCCCTTACTTCCTCTACTACCCATCCCCTTATTTTCCCTCTGCCCACTTCCCCTACTTCACATCCACTCATTTCCCATCATTTTTCATCGCCTTCTGAGTTGTGAGTCGTGAGTTTGCATTGTGACTTGTGATTTGTGAGTTGCGGTTTGTCATTTGAGTTGTGATCGAAATATATCGAAATATGTTAAAAAAGTAAATTTGAAAATTTAGGTCGTTACAGGCGGAGCTCTGTGAGGAAGCAAAACTACAATTTCAAGGATAGAGTTCGCGTCCTACAGGAGGCTACTTACCCTCCAATCATTTCCCACCACTTCTCCTGCTCCCCTACCTTCCCTACCCCCTTCCCCTCTCATGGCCACTACTACCCCTCCGTTCAATCTGCCTTGGTTCCTCTACTTCTCCTCTCCTCATTTTCCCTGATTATCTCCCTTATTTCCCCTCACTTACCTTACTACAAATCCCCTTATTACCCTTATTACCCTTATTCCCCCTTCCTTTACTTCCTCTACTTCACATCCAATAAGTTTCATAATTTCCCATCGCCTTGTGAGTTATCAGTGGTGATTTTGGATTGTGATTTGTGAGTTGTGATTTGAGTTGTGAGTTGTGATTTGTGATCGAAATATATAGAAATATGTGAAAAAAGTAGACTTGAAAATTTAGGTCGTCGCAGACGGAGTTCTATGCTGCCGTGATTTGGGAAAACACCGTTAACTGCAAAATGAACGAAGCCGGGAAAATCGACGAAAACTGTTCGAATCATTATTCGCGTCTATCCCGGATTCTTATTCATTTTCTGCATTTTTGTTGTTGTTGTTGACTAATTTCCATACGATCTTTTCATTTTTGCAAGAAAAATTGTTAAAAAACGTTGATTAATTATCTAAAATGCAGTTAACGGTGTTTATTGGGATGCTGAAATTCGAGAAAACTCCGTAACGGGCAGTTACGGCTCTCTTCGAATTACAGACCTCAGAAATAGACCTGCCGTGATTTGAGAGAACGCCGTTCACGGCAAAAGGATATAATAACTAATAATAAGTGCAGTTACGGCGTTTCTCCAATCACAAACCTTTTTTCTCGGGGTTCGATGATTCCGGAGAACACCGTAAGCACTTACAGACCTTTCCGAAATCACGATGGCTCGAAATCGCCGTCCAATACTTTTGTTAAAGTCCGTAACTGCCCGTTACGGCGTTTTCTCGAATGTTGACGTCACGTAGTAACCCAGTGGGCAAAAAAATTAAGGGTGCCCTAGAGACGTCTTCGGGACATCCCTAAAACGTTTTTTAGAACATGCCTTTTGGACATCCTAGGGATGCTCTTAGGACGTTTAACGTCAGTACGAAAGATGCCCTGAGAACGTCCTATGTCTTTCAGACGTCTTTAGGACATCTTTAGGACATTTGACGTCTTCGAGACGTTAATCGGGCTGACATAGGACGTCCTAGGAACGTCCCAAAAACGTTCTTGGGATGTTCATGGTTTTGTGCCCACTGGGTATTCCTCTCTGATTTACGCCTGCAGTTAACGGTCAGTTACGGCTCTCTCTAAAATCACAACTCGCCAATCTTTGCAGTTAACAGTGTTTTTCAAAAATTATGCAATAATTATTTTTAAAGTTATTAACAATTTAAAAAAATTATTCTAATAAACAGGTGTATCTTTTTTCACGATTCCAACGATATAAAAAACTCATTTTTCGATTTTTTGCAGTTAACGGTGTTTTTCCAAATCGCGGCAGTATGAGGAAGTAAGAATACAATTTCCAGGATGGAGTTCACGTCCTACAGGAGGCAATCAAGGGCTGCTCGTAAGGACAGTAGCTGGTGGTTGAATTATTCAGCAGTTGTCGCAAGTGGCAAGAGTTTTGCCGGATTTGTAACACCCGCGCTATACCGCAGACACTGCGAAAAAAGAGAAGATGGCGAAGCGAGAAGCCAGCAGACTAGAGAGAGTCAGGCAAAGAGAATTTCAGAGGCTCTAGGGAATTTCGTTGTTCAGGAGTTTTATTGTAAGAATCTTACTGCGAAGTCGTACTTTGTGATTCTACTCAACATACTCCTACGAATATACCTCTTTCACTGCATATATTTCCTCTACAAATTTCCACAAATTTCCACAAATTTAATAAAAATGGTCCAACTGATGCTTCCCAATTCAGTGATTTTTAATCTGGCTTAAAAACATCTAATTTTTTTCTAAATTCAACCCAATTAAACTTTCATTCCAGATTGAAAAGCAATTATCCTAGTTTAAAAATCAAGTTAATTTCAGTTCTTTTTCTGATCAGTTGATATGAAATCGTTAACCCATTTTCATCGCAACTAATGAGATTATTTAAACTACGTTATCAATCATTAAAAATATTAAAATACCAGACATGAGAAATGAGGTAATTTTTAATAAAAAAATATCCATTCCTAACCCAGTAGTTGAATTTAAACAAAAAGGCAAATTTTAAACATAATACAATAACTTTCTGCCCGATAGTGGAAATTTTAAGGTTTAAAGAATAAATTTCTAACCACAAAATTTGTTGAATTCGATTGAAAATTTCACTATTACATTAAATGTTATTATTATATTTATTATGTTACATTAAACGTAATAGTGAAATTTTCAATCAAAGAGGCGAATCCTAAAAAAAATAATTTTCAACAAAGTAGTTCAACTTTCAGCCAAGTAGTTGAATTTTCAAATAAAAAAGATGAACAATTTTTAACCGAATTGTTCAATTTTCAAGTGAAAAAGACGAATTATTTACAAAAAAGTTTAATTTTAAACCCGAAAATACGATTTTTTAACAAAAAGGTGATAAATTTTCCCCAAAAAAAGTTCATTTTTCTCAATTTTGTTTAATTTTCGATCAAATCGTTGAATTTTTAAGCCAAGAAGACGAATTTTCTATGAAACAGTTATTTTTCAAACAAAAAAGTTCAATTAAAAAAAAAAACATTCCAACCGAAAAAGGTATTTTTCAAACAAATAACAGATAAAAAAAAGAAAAATAATAATAAAAATACTTATCCAAAACAGAGTCATTTTTTAACCAAGCAGTTGCATTTTTGACAAAAAAGGATGAATTTTTAACCAAGAAGATCAATTTCCTACCAAAAAGACGAATTTGAAACAAAAAACGTGCATTTTTAACCAAATAGTTGAATTTTCAAGTAGTAAAGAATAATTTTGAATTAAAAATATCAATTTTTAACCAACAATCGAATAGTTACATTTTCAGTTAAAAAATTACCAATTCATCTTTTTGGTTGAATTCAACTGCTTTCGATTTAAGATTAAAATATTTTCTGGTTGAAATATCAACTATTATATTTTTCGTTGTGAATTTATCTCTTTGTTTAAATGCCAAATATTATATTTTTGGTTGAGAATTAATTTTTTTAATAAACATTTTGGTAAACATTTGTCTTTTTAAATTAAAATTCAACTACCTTCTAAAAATCCGTCTTTTTGGTCTATTTTTGGTTAAAGTTCAATCTTTTTCGTTTAAAAATTCAATCATTTTGATTGAAAATTCATCTTTTTTGATAAAAAATTTTTGGTTGAAAATTAACTGTTATCTAACTAGTTCGTCATTTTGTCTTGAAGATTCGTCTATAGTTTAAAATGCAACTGCTGGTGATTGATGTAATTTTTTTTTTTTCGTTTGAGAATTCGACCATTTATTTGAAAATTCACTTTTTTGTTGAAAATTCATGTTTTCGAGTTAAAAATTCAACTCTTTTTTAGATTTTGGTTTGAAAATTCAACAATTTGGTTGAAACTTATTTTCTTTTTTGACAGAAAATTTGTTTGTATTAAAAATTCAACTCTTTTGTTGAAAATTTGTCTTTTTGGTTCAATTCAACTGTTTTTGATTTGAAGTAAAAAAATTTTTTTGGTTGAAACATCAAATATTATATTTTTCGTTCAGAACTAATCTTTTTTGATTCAAATTTAAATTACTTGATTAAAAAATTGAGCATTTCGTTGAAAATTAAATTTTGTTGTTGAAATTTTAAGTGTTTTGATAAACATTTATCTTTTTGGTTTGAAAGTTCAAATATTTGGTTGAAAATGCATCTGTTGTTGGTGGAAGTTTAATCTTATTCGTTTACAAATTCGACCATTTGGATTGAAAATTCATCTTTTTTGGTAGAAAATTTCTGGGCTGAAAGTTCGACTGTTTTATAAAAAATTCTTTGCTTTCGCTTACGAAATCGACTATTTGCTTGAAAAATGCAAATGCTGGTGGTTGAAAATTCAACTACTGGGTTCAACATTCGTCTCTTTTGCTTGAAAATTCCATTATTTTTGTAGAAAATTCAACTGTTTGGTTGAAAATTAACTTTTTAGCTTGAACACTCAACTTAGGCGTTTATCAAATGAAATCAAAGAAAATTTTTTTATTTAAATGGGTCGTGGTGGGGGGATCATATTTGTGACGTTACCGGGGTGTGATAAATTTTGTGTGATGATCTGTGATGAAGAAAGAGAGGGGTGCAAAAACGGTTTAAAATAGCGGTACTTTTTAAATGGCCCTTAAGTGAATTCTGTTAGATTCAGGGTGAAATTTTTGCCCAAAGTGATTTGTGGCGACAGAAAACTTTGCGGAAATCTGCGATTTAAATGCGGTGAAGGATTTAATAAACGTCAGATATTCGGTAACTGCTGCCAAATACCTTCTTCGAAGCAGTTAAAGTTGCCTGGATTTGTACTTTGTGGCATAAAATGAAAGCACACGCACATGTGCATGTGCGTCGCACAAAATCAGGTGCGTCGCACAACAGCATGTGCGTCGCACAAAATCATGTGCGTCGCACAAGAGCATGTGCATCGCACAAGAGCACGTGCATCGCACGAAATCATGTGCGTCGCAAAAGAGCATGTGCGTCGCACACACAAAACTAATACACACTCGCGTCACTCACGCCTCGTTGCAATTCCTTAAGGCACTTTCCGTGCGCGATATATACATCGGACAACTTCCCGCCACTTAAGAGCGGCGCATTTACATTTTCAGCTACCGTTACACGCGCGCGCGGTAACCAGGAGAATCAAGAGGAGATGAGAGAAAATAAAATGAAAAAATAAGTGGATAAAAAATTGAATAAAAAAATCGAGCAGGATCACTGAATCTACATAAATATATTCGCGGGGACTTAGCAGCACGCAGCCTACCGGACTTAATTTTTTACATGTGTAGTTCGGTATCTGCGCGCCGTTAATGGACGTCTCGCGTTCACCATTTCTCGGAAGACATTCAGCAAGGAGAAACCAGGATTGGCGTGATGAAAGTTTTTCTGCGCAAATACGACATTAGGATCGCTTTCCGATCCTTTCTTAAGGCGAACAAATCAAAATTCATGCATAATTGATTTTAACATTTATTTTATTTAATCCCAGGTATCGTAGAATTTCAATACCATGAAGTACAATTTTTGATCGACGTAAGTGTTAATCTAATCATGTCTAAAAAAATATACTGCCGACGGAAATTGTCGGTACGACCAGCGCGAGTACTATTGAAAATCGCTGCTGACTTTTATTTATTTTTTTACTGCTGATTTTTATTTCGTATTAAAAAATTACTTTACCCCTTTAAATTGAGGAAAATTTACGACACTAGTTAATTTATATTTCGATGTTAAAACGATTACTTCAGAAAAGTAATTTTTTGAGAACAAGCAAAAATCTGCCTTGGCCCGGATTTGAACCGGAAACGCCACTATCCGTGCGTGCAGCTTTAGCCAAGTACGCCACCGAGTCCTTAGCAGATTTTTTCTTGTTCTTTACAAATTATTTGTGAAAGTAATCGTTTCAACATCGAATTTTGTATTGATTAAAAATTTCAAAACTCAGACGTTATCATCCCTGTAAAAAAGGTAGCTATGAAAAACAAGAAAATATCTGCTCAGGCCTCGGTGGTGTGTTAACGCTCCGCTCATGGATAGTGGTGTTCCGGGCTCAAATCCGGGCCGAGGCAGATTTTTTCTCGTTCAAAAATTATTTTTCCGTAGTAATCGTTTTAAAATTGAAATTTGTATTAATGAAGGACAAGTGATACAACCTGAAGGAAAACTAATTGTATATAACTAGAACGTTCGCACTATGCACTCACTAATTATCTTTTCTTGAGAGCAAAAAATCGATTCAATAAATTCATAAAATCATAAAATAGACTTAGATGGGTGAAATTCAAGTAATTTCGAAAAAAATTTGATTACCCTATTTCTGGTATGTATTATTATAATCAGTAGAAGAAGACGTAGTTTTTTAGAGTTACGTAGCCCCGAACAGTGGGGCAAAAAAAAAACGTCCGTGGACAAATTGGTTTTCAGAAGACAATTATTATCCGATTTCAACTTTATTTAAATGAAAGCCAATAAAATTTCGCATCGAACTGTCATGGCCGATTTTCAAATTTTGGTTTATTTTTTTGTTTATTTTATAACAAACATGAAATTTTTTTTTGATTTTTGAAGTATACCGGTTTTAAAAAATGCTTTGATTCAATCAAAAATACCAAGAAAACTGAAAGCAACTATCCAAAAAAGATGTCCAATAGCAATGAAAATTAAAAAAAATTTGTTATAAACAAATAAGTGTATGCAAATGGTTTCGTCAGGATTGGCGGCGATTCGTCACTTGTTTCGCACTAAATTTGAACAATTTATGGAAAAAAAGAGTTTTTTAGTTGACTTAATAAAAGTTAATCAATAATTTGTTACTGTAAAAGCAATTTTTATAAACAAATATCCAGATAAGGTATTTTTGATGGAATAAATAAAGTTTTTTCCATGGAATCAATAATATATTACTTGGAAATAAAACCTAAGTATCATATTTGGTGACCAAATGAAAGTTCATAATTGTTAAAATTACCTTAATTAACAAATGCACTATTTGGCTATTTTTGGAGGTACAAACTTGATTTTTTCGATGCAATTGACTGTAAATAACTAACTTCTAAATTTTTAAGAACATTTTGATGACAGTAAACAATTTATCAATGTAAAAAACAATTGTTTAAACAAATTTTCATCACTGTATGTAATTATAATAAAATACCGCTTTTTCACGGAATTAACAGCCAGTTATTCAGCAATGATTTTTTTTATGAATCGATAGCATTTAATAATTGTTTAACCAAACTTAATTAACAAATGCATTATTTGGCTATTTTTCAGCATTTAAACTTGTTTTTTTGTGTGTAATCAACTGTTATTAACACATTTTTTAACTTTTTTTGATAGTTCGATAACGATCCACTATTTTTATTGTTATTAACAATTAAATTAACGTAGCCATACACGGTATATAATATAAGATTTTTACAAGTATTTCACAGGTGGGGATATTATTATGAAATCAAACTAATTCTGAGAAAAACACTTTATGTTTTACTGATATCATCAAAACTGCATGTGATACACTCGCATTTCGAAAAAAAATGAATATCGGCACAAAAAACATGTTTAAATTCTGAAAAATAGCCAAATAATGCATTTGTTAATTAAGTTCGGTTAAAAAATTATCAAATGTTATCGATTCATAGCAAAAAATCATTGCTAAATAACTGGCTGTTAATTCCGTGAAAAAGCGGTATTTTATTTATAAATACATAAAATGATGAAAATTGGTTTAAACAATTGTTGTTAACAATAATAAATTGTTTAGTATCATCAAAATGTTCCTAAAAATTTAGAAGTTAGTTATTTACAGTTAATTGCATTTAAAAAATCAAGTTTGTACCTCCAAAAATAGCCCAATAGTGCATTTGTTAATTAAGGTAGTTTAAACAATTATCAACTTTTATTTGGTGACCGAATATAATACTTATGTTTTATTTCCAAGTTATATATGCTTGATTCCATAGAAAAAACTTTTTTTATTCCATCAAAAATACCTGATATGGATATTTGTTTATAAAAATTGCTTTTAAAGTAACAAATTATTATTAACTTTTAATTATTCAACTAAAAAACTCTTTTTGTCCACAAATTGTTCAAATTTATTGCGAATCAAGTGACAAATCGCTGCCAATCCCCACGAAACCATTTTCATTCACTTATTTGTTTATAACAAATTGAATTTTCATTTCAACATTTGCATTGCTATTGCTTTTTTTTTTTGGATAGTTGTTTTCAGTTTTCTAGGTATTTTTGATTGAATCAAAGCATTTTTTTAAAACCACCATACTTCAAAAGTCAAATTTTTTTTCATTGTTGTTATTAAATAAACAACAAAATAGACAAAAATCTGAAAATTGGTCACAACAGTTCGATGTAAAATTTTATTAGCTTTTATTTAAAAAAAAAATAGTTAAAATCGAATAATAATTGTCTTCTGAAAATCAATTTGTCCACGGACGTTTTTTTTGCCCCACTGGCAGAAATCCTTATAGTTTCAGCTGTCCGTCCGTCGTGCTTTTTTGCAAGGAGGGGAAGTGAGGGGAAATAATGGGAGGGGTAGTAGGGGAAGCGAGAGGAAATGAGAGCAAGGGAAGTAGGGAAAGTGGGGTGTATTAATAATGAGGAGAAATGAGGATAGGGAAAGAAGAAAAAGTGGAACTAGGAGAAGTGATGGAAAATAAGGAAGGTACAAAAAGTGGGGAAAAATTGGGAGTAGGGAAAAAGAAGAAGCGGAGCGTTAGCTAGGGAAGTGAGAAATGGGGAATTATACATGAGGAAGCAATTAGGCAAGGGAGGGGAATCAAACTTTAAAGAAACCCTTATAGCCTTGGTCGGGTCTCTGACTCTCTGATCGACATAAAGATGGGCATAAGAAGTAGAAGAATAGTGGAGAGGGGATGTAGTGAAAGTGAGGAAGGGGATTTGAAAGGTAAGTGATGCAAGAGTAGTAGGGAACTGAGGGTCAGTAGGGGAGGTAAAGTAGGAAAAGTTCGGTGATGGGACGTGAGGGGCGGGGATAGAAAGTAGGATAAGTTAGGATGAGGTAAATGAAGGAAGGGAACTTATCGGAAGTAGTGGAGGGAGTAGGAGAAGTGACGGAGGGAGAATTGAAAAAAAGAAGGCGACTCAAGAGGAAAGTGAGCGGAGGGATAGGCGGTGTATCAAGGGAAGGTATCAGAAATAGGAAAAGTGAGGACCAGGGAGTAGGAAAACTGTTGAAAGCGGAAGTGATGACAGGGAAATTATCAGCAGTAGGAAAAGTGAGGGGAGGTGCAGTAGGGAATGTGAGGATGGGGTGAGGGTAGTATGGAAAAGGAACATACGCGAGGGGAGGTAATAGTAAGTAGGAAAAGTGAGGTAGGAAAGTGGAGAATTGAGAAGATGGGAAATAGGAAAGCAGGGTGATCAGGGGATGTAAAATAGGGAAAGTAAGAGAAGGGAAGTGAGAGGTGGAGGAGTAGTAGTAGAATGGGTAGGTAGGGGAAGGACGGGGAGTGAACAGAGGAGAAGTAGGGAAGGGTGCATGAGAATGAGGGAAAAGGGTTGGAAGTAAGGGAAGAGAGGGGAGGAAAATGATGGCTGGGAAGGGGAAGTAAGGTAAAGAGGGGGTGTACGGGAGAATGAGGAGTACGTGAAGGAAAGTATGAAGGGGGACGTTCGAACGACTTAATTAACGTTTTAATAGGCAAAAAAAAAAAAAAAAAACCTTTTTGTAGGGGCACGGTGTCTACGTTGACTATTTTTTTGTTAAAGTTTTTTTTACAGTTTTAGGATAATTAGTATGTTGGAATTTAATTTAATTTAATTTAATCCTCCGGATTGAAATTTAATCACTACATTTATCTTCCCGGCAATTGAAAATGTCCAATTGCAGCTGTAATTCATTTTCCCTGTTCAATACACGATTTACTCCCGGAAAATGTTACTGATGTAAAATACCCTTGACGATCTATCTTCTGGAATAATTTGTGACAAATCAGTTTGCAAAGCATCGTGATGTTACGGCCGACAAGCAAAACGATCAATCCGGTGTTGATTGCAGTGTATTGTCCGGTGGAAAACAATTAACCCTAATAACAGTAATAACGCGTTACGCCCGATGCTGTGCCCTCATCCGCGACAAGATTCAACATTGTTCCTCGAAATGGAGAGTTTCATTCCCGGAAGATTTTTTTTTGTTGCAAATAATGAGGAAAGATAAAATCACTTCATTCGCTGCAAATTTATACATATAAAAAAACATTTGTCTCTAATGAGCCGAAAAGAAGATGGTTTGGAAATATAATTTTGAAGAAGAAAATTAGAAACACAATATTAACAAGTCAATCTGTGCAACAATTTATTTTTTAAACAAAAAGGCTCAGGAACATTGTGAATCCAAAAATCAGTTGTTTTGAAAAAACAGATTCAAAAAGTTCAAAATATGCAAAAAGAATTGCATAAAGGCCTCAGTTATGAATCTTTTCAAGCTGTGATTTCTTTGCATAAAATCATTCATAATTAGTTCCATTCTGCAGCATTGCTTATGAATATTTTAAGACTTCTTTTATTTGAGGCCAAATAATTTTTAACTCAATCTTTTTAAAAGAAATCTCTTTTTATTTAAATTATTGTATAAAGAATGTTTTAAATATTAGCAAAATCCCCTAAAAAACATGAAGTTTTTCAGAATTTTTTTAACCTTAATCTTTACATCGATTAAATTAATTTCGCCGTTTAGCTTATTATATAATGTTTTTCACTTTTAAACGAAAAAAAGTATAAATTCTGCCCATTTTTTGATTCAAGTGAATATTATTTGAAAGGGTTTAAAGTCTGTCCCTCAATTTTTTTTTCTTCATTAGAATACGCATCTTTTTTTTTAAATAAAAAAATATAGTTTAAATTAAACTATAAACAGAGAAAAATTAAATTCACGTAGAATGTTTCTTTTTAAGAATTTATGATTTATTTAATTTTTTGTCATTTTATCATTTTTGGATCTCGTGAAAAATGTATCACGTATTTTGTGAATGGCCCTAAATAATTGAATTTTCGATCTACAAAGAAGAATTTACAACCAAAAAGTTAAATTTTTAACCTACAAAGATAAATTTTCAACCAAATGGTCGTATTAAAAAAAAAGAGATTAAACCTTAACCAAAGACAGTTACTGTTTCAACCAAAAAATAAAATTTTTCAGAAGACAGTTGAATTTTTCACAAAAGAAGATGAATATGAATTAAAAAAATTTAATATTTTATATTTCAACACAAAAATATTTTCAATTGATATAAAAACCAGTTGAATTCAACCAAAAAGACGAATTTTTAATAAAAGAGCTACATTTTTAACCAGAAAATATTTTTTGGTGAAGAGAGAAAAACCAAAATTTTCAATTTTCAAACAAAAATGACGAATTTTTGCAAAAAAGTTAAATTTTCAATAAAAAAATATGAATTTTCAACCAAAAAATTCATTTTAAAGCAAATATTTGAATGTTTTACGATAATAATAATAATAATAATAAAGTTCAGAATAAAACTACTTCCTTTTTAATTTAATTCAAAAAATTTAATAATAATAGAACTTTCAACTAGAAACGACAAATTTTCAAACCAAAAAGACGAATTTTCTACCATACGGTTAAGTTTACAAACAAGTAGATAAATTGAAAACTAAAGACGATCAATTTTCAACCAACATGGATAAATTTGCAATAAAATAAATAAATTTTCAATCAATAATGGAATAGTTAAATTTTCAATTAAAAAAATTGATTTTCAACCAAGAAAGAACACATTTTCAACAATAAAAGATCAATTTTCAATTAAATGTTTAAATTTTTGAAAAACAAAGAATTAACTTCAAGTACAAACAGTTGCGTTTTCAACCAAATAGTCGAATCTTGAAGTCAAAATGACGAATTTTTTAGAAAACAGTTGAATTTTCAACCAAAAACTTTTCTATCAAAGAAGATGAATTTTCAATAAAAAAAAGAATTTTCAATCCAGATAGATGAATTTTCAACAAAATAGTTGAATCCTTGAACAAAGAAAATGACTTTTCAACAAAATAGTTGAACTTTCGACCTACAAAGAAGAATTTTCAACCAAAAAATTTTCTACTAAAAAGGTTGAATTTTCAATAGAAAAAAATGAATTTTTAATCCAGAATGACGATTTTTTTAAAAGAAGTTCAACTTTCGTCAAAGTAGTTTAATTTTCAATAAAAAAATATTAGTTTCCAACGAAAAATATAATAGTTTATATTTCAACCACGAAAAAAATTTAATTTTAAATCAAAAGCAGTCGATTTTAACCAAAAATATGAATTAAAAAAAATTAATATTTGATATTTCAGTACAAAAATATTTTCAATTTATATAGAAACCAGTTGAATTCAACCAAAAAGTCGAATTTTTAATAAAAAAGCTAAATTTTTAACCAGAAAATATTTTTTAGTAAAGAGGAAAAAACCAAAATTTTCAATTTTCAACCATAAATGACGAATTTTTTTCAAAAAAGTTGAATTTCCAATAAAAAAATATGAATTTTCAACCAAAAAGTTCATTTTCAAGCAAATAGTTGAATGCTTTACGATAATAATAATAGAACTTTCAACTAAAAAGGAAAAATTTTCAAACCAAAAGGACGAATTTTTTACCAAACAGTTAAGTTTACAAAAGACGATCAATTTTCAACCAACATAGATAAATTTGCAATTCAATAAATAAATTTTCAATCAATAATGGAAAAGTTAAATTTTCAGTTACAAAAATTGATTTTCAACCAAGACAGAACACATTTTCAAGAAAATAGGTAAATCTTTATTCAATAGAATAAATGTTTAACAAAGTAGTTTAACTATCAACCGAGTAGCTGATTTTTTAATCATAAAATATCAATTCTCAATGAAAAATTGAGTGGTTGTATTTTCAATAAAACAATATGAATTTTTAACCCAAAAATTTAATTTTCCACCAAAAATAGAATAAGTAAATTGTCAGTTAAAAAATTAAATTAAAAATAAAAGAATTTTCAAGAAAATAGTTGAATCTGCAACCAAATAGTATTATTTTTAACCAAAAATGATTGATTTAATTTTATAAACATAATAATAGACTTGGGTGCCCGAAAAAAAGTGTGATCTTGGATTTTACAAATGCTGCCCCCAACATTTTTTCCTTTTGGGTCAATTGGGTCCAATGAATTTTTTCAGTTTAACATTTTTTTTTAATAAAAATTTAAAGTTAAACAACTCTTTCACCCATGATAAGTATATGTTATTTATTGAGGAATAAACTCTAAATTTTATAAAACAAGAAAAAATTTGAAGATATTATCGCCCCTAGAATACGAAAATTTGTAATTTTTTCACTGTTAATGGCCTTAACATTTTTTTTTTTTTTTTTTAATAATATGCACAGGATTTCTTCTAAAATATGAATAGAATATTTTACATAAAAAATAAATTAAAAATAATCATATAGGGCAACAAAACAATTTTTAATTTCGAAATACACCAAAAATACACATTTTTAACAGTTTAAAAATTCCTATAGTACTTTAAATTGTATTTTTATCTACCATTTTATATCAAGTTTTATTTGCAGCAAATCGACATGAAAAATGTATAAAAACGCAGAATTGCCCCGAATTCGACTGAAAATTAATTTTTTAACTGAAAATTTGAGTATTTTCCTATTGAGCTAAAACTTATGGACTAATTCGTTAAACATGAATTCTTTTGGTATAAAATCAATTTTTTTTGCTGAAAATTTAACTATTGAATTATTATTTCAAAAATCATCGTTTTTAGTTGAAACTACAACAATTTAGTTGAAAATATATGTATTTTGTTGTAAATTCGCCTTATTTTCGTAGAAAATTAAACTTCTTTGTTGAAAATTTAACTTCTTGGTTAAAGGTTGTACTACTTTGTTGAAAATTCATTTTATTATTTAAAGATCCATCACTTAGGTTGAAAATTTAACTATTTTGTTGAGTATTAATTTTTTAACTGACAATTTAAATATTCCATTATTGGTTTAAAATTGATCGTTTTTAGATGAAAATTCAAATGATTAATTATTTATTGAAAATTCATCTTTTTTCGTTGAAAATTCAACTAATTATAACTGCTTTGTTCAAAATTCATTTTGTTTGTTCAAAATTATTTTTTTCTTTCAAAATTTAACAATTCCATTACTGGTTAAAAATTGATGGTTTTTAGTTGAAAATTCAACAATTCAGTCAAAAATTTGTATTTGATTATTTGAAGATCCATCTTTTTGGTTAAAAATTTAACTATTTTGTTGAAATTCCTGTTTTTTTGGTTGAAAATTAATTTGTTTTTCGATGAAAATTTAACTATTGAATTATTAGTTAAAAAATCATCGTTTTTAGTTGGAAATTAAAAAATTTAGTTGAAAATATATGTATTTTGTTGTAAATTCGCCTTATTTTGGTAGAAAATTAAACTTCTTCGTTAAAAATGTAACTGCTTGGTTAAAGGTTATACTACTTTGTTGAAAATTTATTTCATTATTTAAAGATCCATCTCTTAGGTTGAAAATTCATCTATTTTGTTTAAGATTAATTTCCTAACTTACAATTTAACTATTTCATCATTGGTTTAAAATTGATCGTTTTCAGATGAAAATTCAACTAATTAATTTTTTATTGAAAATTCATCTTTTTTCGTTGAAAATTCAACTA
>CAKNYM010051512.1:122803-138690 GCA_932195095.1 Andricus curvator
GGCGTCTTTTTCGAACGACCCCTAATCCAAAAATACAAATCGATACATATTTCTTTTTTTCTTGTAGAAGAGAAATGTTTCAGAAAATAAG
This sequence comes from Andricus curvator, assembly GCA_932195095.1. NCBI lineage: Eukaryota > Metazoa > Arthropoda > Insecta > Hymenoptera > Cynipidae > Andricus > Andricus curvator. The sequence continues at coordinate 122,895 of CAKNYM010051512.1, forward strand.
GAAAGGAAATTCAGAGTGTTTGAAAGTTATTACAAGACTCAGATTTTGCAGGATCATTGTGTTTCGGATTTAGTCGATACCTTTGTCGCTTTTGTTAGTATACGTGTCCGGTACCAGGATTTGAATCCTGGAAGTTTTGGACCAGCAGTAACTTGTTTATCTACGAGACAGACACGCCCGAAAAATATTTTTCTGGTCAAAATTTGAAAGAATCTGCCTAAAGCTGTAACACGCCAACCTTTCGGATTATCGAAGATCAGGGATCACAGCTGATGGAGCAAAAGGGGAACTAGAGAGATGCTCTAATACGCTAATGTCACAACTGACAATGGTCTTGTTAGAGTTTACTGGATTACATCAAAAGTCCCAAGGAGCCAATTTCTTCCATCTGGTTAAAAGCTTCAGAGCTGAGTAAATCCTAATCTGGGTTACAAGATCATCTCCGAAAGGGGTCATTTTAAAACATCCTAAAATTATCAAATTTATTCAGAACATTTTTCAGAGGGAGTGATTGTGAATGCTCAATTTAGGGTGGTCCAAAAAATTTTTTTCGAATTTTTATGCGGACACCCCCCAAATTTGTTCGAATTCACCCAAAGATAAATCCATTTTTTTGTTTTGAAAAAAAATGATATTTACGGGTGGCGCAAGCCCCATGAAGTTAAACATGTATTTCCCATAAGAAAAAAAGACGTTTTTGTAAATCTTCTTCAGAATCCTCAATATTATCTCAATCGAGTTGAAACTCAACATTTCTCTCCACAATTAGCCATAGAATACGAATAAAATATCACTTTTCAAATATCACCCCCATAAGCCTGTTTTATAGGGTCCCAAAGAAACCCCATAAGTGAAAAAATGGGTTTTGCGAGTTTTTGGCGCTAATTATGATTTTTTTGCGGTTTTTTAATGCGAATTGTTTCTAATGCATAAAATATGACTTTATACTAAAAATTAGATATTTTAATGAATTGTTTAAACAATTTATTATTGTTTTTAGCAATTTTCTCATAGAATGTAGTTAGAAAGACGCGGTTTTTTCACAAATTTTCCATTTGTTGTCCAATTTTCAATTAGAGGGAAGTGATAGTTCATCAATGTTAACAATAGTGATTCTTTAAACAATTTATTATAATTATTAATAATATTATATTTGAATAATGCTCAAAAGATGCGGTTTTTTTTTTAATTTCTTGTTTTTTGTCCACTTTTCATTCGAAGTGAAGTAATAATGAATTCAAGTTAACAAAATAATTGTTTAAACAATTTATTATACTTATTAATAATATTATAATTGAATAATGCTAGAGAGATGCGGTTTTTTTTTAAATTCATGGCTTTGTGTTTAATTTTCATTTGGAGTGAAGTAATAATAAATTCAAGTTAACAAAATAATTGTTTAAACAATTTATTATCATTGTTGATAATATTCTCTTTGCTTAATCGGTAGAATGTTGCGGTTTTTTCTGAAATTTTCAACTGTTTCTTTTCTTATTAGGCGTGACTTGATAATTAATTAGATTTAGCAAAAATAATTGTTTATACAAATTATTATTGTTTATGTCTATCTTCATCTATATCGATTGCGCCTGATAGTTGCGGTTTTACGGCAATTTTTACCTTTCTGTCCTTTTTTCACTTAGTGAGGTAAGAGTTAATCAAAGTTAACAGAAAAGATAGTTATAAACAATTTAATATTGTTTATAACTATCTTTTCTCAGATAAGTGCTAGAAAGTGGCGTTTTTTTCTAAAATCTTTCACTTTGCATCGCCTTTTTATTTATGAACAAGTAATAAGTCAACCACAACAAAAATGATTTTTCGAAAGGTATTGTTGTTTTGAATGAATTATTTTTGCTCTTTTCCAAATGCTTAAACAAATTAATGTAAAGAAAAAAAACTATTTTACACAAGAGGCAAAAACAAAGAATAGAATATTCAGGAATAGGTGGAAGGACTAGGTCTTAAAATGACTTGCAAAAGTTTTTTTTGGATTACAACAAGAATTTTGTTGCAAAGCGTAAAAGAAAAACTTGGAATTGCAAATCTCTAATGTTCATATATTAATTGTTAGTAATTAAGCAGGCGAAGCAAAGTGAAAGATTTTAGAAAAAACCGCCACTTTCTAGCACTCATCTCAGAAAAAATTGTTATAAACAATATTAAATTGTTTAAACAACTTTTCTGTTAACTTTAATTAATTATTACCTCACTAAGTGAAAAAAGGACAGAAAGGTAAAAATTGCCGTAAAACCGCAACTATCAGGCGCAATCGATATAGATGAAGATAGTCATAAACAATAATAATTTGTTTAAACAATCATTTTTGCTAAATCTAATTAATTATCAAGTCACGCCTAATAAAAAATAAACAAACAGTTGAAAATTTCAGAAAAAACCGCAACATTCTACCGATTAAGCAAAGAGAATATTATCAACAATGATAATAAATTGTTTAAACAATTATTTTGTTAACTTTAATTTATTATTACTTGTGATTGAAAAAAAACCCTACTATAATTTTCGTGGAAAATTTATCTTTTTAGTTTGAAATGCATGTATTTGATTGAAAATTAAATTTTCTTTAGCTGAAAATTCACTTTAACTATTACATTTTTTGTGGAAAATTTACCTTTTTTGATAGAAATATAATCTTTTTCGTTAAAAAATTATCTATTTACTAGAAAATTGAACTATTCTATTTTTTGTTGACAATTCAATTATTTCATCGAAAAAAAACTGTTAAGTTGAGATTTTTTGTGGTTTTTTGATAGAAAATTCGTCTTTTGGATTGAAAAATCCACTATTTAGACAAAATTTCATATTTTTGGTTGAAAATTCATCATTGCGATTGAAAAAAAATTTCTTTGGCTGAAAATTCGTTTCTTTTTAGTTGAAAATTAATTTTTTTAACTAAAGATATAACTATTCCATTTTCGGTTGAAAATTTATATTTTCAGTTGAAAATAAATAAATTTGGCTGAAAACTCGTTTTTTTTTTTAAATTTACTTCTCCAACGGAAAATTGAAATATGTTTTTTATATTTTTGGTTTGTAACCTCATCTTTTTCAGTTTAATATTGAATTATTTTGTTGAGAATTCATTCTTTTTATTGAAAATTGATTGCCTTAACTGAAAATTTAATTCTTCTGTTTTGGGTTGAAAAATCATTTTTTTTATGAAAAAAAAATGTTTTTTTGAAAATTCGTTTTTTTTTCTTGGTTGAACATTTATTTTTTTGACATTTTAACTGTTCTAATCTTGGTTGAAATTTGATGTTTTTTAAATGAAAATTCATAAACTTTGTTGAAAATGAGTCTTTTTTGGTAGAAAATTAATCTTTTGGGTTGAAAATTCAATTAACTATTTTGGTTAAAAATTCATATTTTTGGTTGAAGATTCATCGTTTTAGTTAAAAATTCATTTCTTTGGTTGAAAATTGATCTTTTTGGTTGAAAATGAGATTTTTCTAATTTAGAGTTAATTTTTTAAACTGGAAATGTAACTGTTCTATTTTTTGTCGAAAATTGATCTTTTCTGATAGAAATTTAATCTTCTTGGTTGAAAATGATACTATTGCGTTGAAAATTTACTTTAATTTTATTGAAAATTAATTTTTTTTCACTGAAAATTAAACTGTTCTATTTTTAGTTGAAAATTTAATTATTTGTTCAAAACCCGTATTTTTTTTAAAAAAGAGAACTCTCTCATTAGTTGAAATTTCATCTTTTTGGTTAAAAATTAATTTCTTTGGTTGAAAATTCGTTTTTTTTTTAAATTTATTTTACTGACTGAAAATTACCCTACTTTATTTTTGGTGGAAAATTTATCTTTTTAGTTTGAAATGCATGTATTTGGTTGAAAATTAAATTTTCTTTAGTTGAAAATTCACTTTAACTATTACACTTTTTGTGGAAAATTTTACCTTTTTGGATAGAAATATAATCATTTTCGTTAAAAAATTATCTGTTTGGTAAAAAATTGAACTATTCTATTTTTTGTTGACAATTCAATTCTTTCATTGAAAAAAAAAACTGTTAAGTTGAACATTTTTTTTTGTTGATAGAAAATTCGTCTTTTGGATTGAATAATCCACTATTTAGACAAAATTTCATATTTTTGGTTGAAAATTCATCATTGTGATTGAAAAAAAATTTCTTTGTCCGAAAATACGTTTCTTTTTAGTTGAAAATTAATTTTTTCAACTAAACATATAACTATTCCATTTTCGGTTAAAAATTTATATTTTTAGTTGAAAATTAATTAATTTTGCTGAAAACTCGTTTTTTTCAATTTACTTTTCTAACTGAAAATTGAAATATGTATTATATTTTTGGTTTGTGAATTCATCTTTTTCAGTTTAATATTGAATTCTTTTGTTGTGAGTTCATTCTTTTTATTGAAAATTGATTGCCTTCACTGAAAATTCAATTCTTCTGTTTTGGGTTGAAAAATCATTTTTCTTTATGAAAAAAAAAATAAAATTACACATGTTGATAGAGTCTTATCACAAAATATTAATAAAACACAAACTTTTATCAAATCTAATAAACAATTACTAATAACTCGAGCAGATAAAAGTAACATCAGAGTATTGCTTAAAAAGGAAGCTTATGTTAAAAAAATGCAAGAATAATTGAATGATACCACAACATATGAAAAATTAAATGAAACCCCTGAAAAAGAATTAAAAAATGAAACATTTAAAATGTTAAATTCTTGGCGAATTAATGGATATTTAGGTGAAGATATATTACGCAAAGATATTTTAGTACATGACACTAACATTCCTACAATATATTTTTTTTTCATAAAAAAATGATTTTTTAACCCAAAACAGGAGAATTACATTTTCAGTGAAGGCAATCAATATTCAATAAAAAGAATGAATTCTCAAGAAAATAATTCAATATTAAACTAAAAAAGATGAATTTACAAACCAAAGATATATGATACATATTTCAATTTTCAGTTAGAGAAGTAAATTAAAAAAAACGAGTTTTCAGCAAAATTAATTAATTTTTAACTAAAAATATAAATTTTCAACCGAGAATGGAATAGTTATATCTTTAGTTAAAAAAATTAATTTTAAACTAAAAAGAAACGAATTTTCAGTCAAAGAAATAATTTTTCAATCACAATGATGAATTTTCAACCAAAAATATGAAATTTTGTCCAAATAGTGGATTTTTCAATCCAAAAGACAAATATTCTATCAACAAAAAAAAAAAGAATTTTCAACTAAGCAGTTTTTTTTAATGAAAGAATTGAATTGTTAACAAAAAATAGAAAAATCTCATTTTCAACCAAAAAGATCAATTTTCAACCATAGAAATGAATTTTGAACTGAAACGATGAATCTTCAACCAAAAATATGAATTTTTAACCAAATAGTTAATTGAATTTTCAACCCAAAAGATTAATTTTCTACCAAAAAAGACTCATTTTCAACAAAGTTTATGAATTTTCATCTAAAAAACATCACATTTCAACCAAGATTAGAACAGTTAAAATGTCAACAAAATAAATGTTCAACCAAAAAAAGAAAACGAATTAAAAAAAAATATATATTTTTTTTTTTCATAAAAAAAATGAGTTTTTAACCCAAAACAGAAGAATTAAATTTTCAGTTAAGGCACTCAATTTTCAATAAAAAGAATGAATTCTCAACAAAATAATTCAATATTAAACTGAAAAAGATGAATTTACAAACCAAAAGTATAATACATATTTCAATTTTCAGTTAGAAAATTAAATTAAAAAATTTTCAGCAAAATTAATTAATTTTCAACTAAAAATATAAATTTTCAACCGAAAATGGAATAGTTATATCTTTAGTTGAAAAAAGGAATTTTCAACTAAAAAGAAATGAATTTTCAGCCAAAGAAATGTTTTTTCAATCACAATGATGAATTTTCAACCAAAAACATGAAATTTGTTCCAAATAGTGGATTTTCTAATCCAAAAGACGAATTTGCTATCAACAAAAAAAACGAATTTTCAACTAAACAGTTTTTTTTTTCAATGAAAGAATTGAATTGTTAACAAAAAATAGAATAGTTAAATTTTTTACTGAACACATGATTTTTTAACGAAAAAGATTATATATATTTCTATCAAAAAAGGTATAACTTTTCCACAAAAAGTGTAATAGTTAAAGTGAATTTTTAGCTAAAATGATGAATCTTCAACTAAAAAAAAATTAATTTTCAACCAAATACATGCATTTCAAACTAAAAAGCTAAATTTTCTACCAAAAATAAAGTACGGTAATTTTCAGTCAGTAAAATCAATTTCCAAACAAAAAACAAACGAATTTTCGACCAAAGAAATTAATTTTCAACCAAAAAGATGAAATTTCAACTAATGAGAGAGTTCTCTTTAAAAAAAGACAGGTTTTGAACAAATAATTAAATTTTCAACTAAAAATAGAACAGTTTAATTTTCAGTAAAAAAAAAATTAATTTTCAATAAAATTAAAGTAAATTTTCAACGCAATAGTATCATTTTCAACCAAGAACATTAAATTTCTATCAGAAAAGATCAATTTTCGACAAAAAAAAGGAACAGTTACATTTCCAGTTTAAAAAATTAACTCTAAATAAGAAAAATCTCATTTTCAACCAAAAAGATCAATTTTCAACCAAAGAAATGAATTTTTAACTAAAACGATGAATTTTCAACACATAAGATTAATTTTCTACCAAAAAAGACTCATTTTCAACCAATTTTATGAATTTTCATCTCAAAAACATTAAATTTCAACCAAGATTAGAACAGTTAAAATGTCAAAAAAATAAATGTTCAACCAAAAAAAAAAAGTTAAAAAAAAAAAACGATTTTGTAACCCAAAACAGAAGAATTGAATTTTCAGTTAAGGCAATCAATTTTCAATAAAAATAATGAATTCTCAACAAAATAAATCAATGATAAACTAAAAAAGTTGAATTTAAAAACCAAAAATATAATACATATTTCAATTTTCAGTTAGAAAAGTAAATTAAAAAAAAAACGAGTTTTCAGCAAAACTAATTAATTTTTAACTAAAAATATAAATGTTCAACCGAAAATGGAATAGTTATATCTTTAGTTGAAAAGATTAATTTTCAACTCAACAGAAATGAATTTTCAGCCAAAGAAATCATTTTTCAATCACAATGATGAATGTTCAACCAAAAATATGAAATTTGGTCCAAATAGTGGATTTCTCAATCCGAAAGACGAATTTTCCATGAACAAAAAAAAACGAATTTTCAACGTAATATATTTTTTTTTTCAATGAAAGAATTGAATTGTTAACAAAAAATAGAATAGTTCAATTTTCTACTGAACAGATAGTTTTTTAACGAAAGAGATTATATTTCTATCAAAATAGGTAACTTTTCCACAAAAAGTGTAATAGTTTCATAAAGTGAATTTTCAACTAAAATGATGAATCTTCAACTAAAAAAAATTTAATTTTCAACCAGATACATGCATTTCAAACTAGAAAGATAAATTTTCTACCAAAAATAAAGTAGGGTCATTTTCAGTCTGTAAAATAAAAAAAAAACAAAAAAAAAACAATTTTCAACCAAAGAAATTAATTTTTAACCGAAAAGATGAAATTTCAACTAATGAGAGAGTTCTCTTTAAAAAAAGACGGGTTTTGAACAAATAATTAAATTTTTAACTAAAAATAGAACAGTTTAATTTTCAGTGAAAAAAAATTAATTTTAAATAAAATTAAAGTAAATTTTCAACGGAATAGTATTATTTTCAACCAAGAAGATCAAATTTCTATCAGAAAAGATCAATTTTCGACAAAAAATGGAACAGTTACATTTTCAGTTTAAAAAATTGACTCTAAATAAGAAAAATCCCATTTTTAACCAAAAAGGTCAATTTTCAAATTTTCAAACAATAAGATGAATTTTTAACAAAGTACATGAATTTTCAATCAAATATTTGAATATTTGAGCAAAAGGATGAATTACTCACCAAGGAGATTAAATATTCTCCCACAAAATTCGAGTTTTCAATAAAATACCCAATTTTTCAGGGATGGAAGAAAAGTGTGAAATAAAACCATATCAATTATTTTTACATATTATTGTTAATTTTCAGCATTTTTTCTGCCTTTTTATATTTATATTGACAGGTTGAAAATTCGTCTTTTTCGTTTGAAAATTGTACCATTTGGTTAAAAATTCAATTTTTTTGATTGAAAATTCATATTTTAGGTTTGAAAATTCAAGTATTTTGTGGAAAATTCGCCCTTTTGGTTTGAAAATTCAACAATTTCTTAGAAACTTCAACTATTTGGTAGAAATTTCAACTGTTTTGTAGAAGATTCGTTGTTTTATTCAAAAATAATTTTTTCAAGTGGAGATTTAACTATTCCATTATTTGGTTAAACATTTTACTGCTTTACAGAAAATTCGACGTTTTGGTTGGATTCAATTGTTGTTGATTTAAAATAAAATGATATTTTGGTTTAAATTTCAACTATTACATTTTCCGTTAAGAATTAATGTTTTTGGTGAGTTAGCGTTGTTATTGAAAATTATTCATCATATTATTTGAAAATTTGAATATTTTGGTAATAATTTAACTGTTTAGTTGAAAAATTAATTATTTGTTGAAAATTCAACTACTTTTTGAAAATTTGTGTTTTTGGATTGAAAATTTAACTGTCTTATAAGAAATTTCTCTTTTTGGCTTTAAAATTCAACTACATTGTATTTGGTTGAGGTTTAATCGTTTTTGTTTAAAAATCCGATCATTTTTTTCTTTAATTCAACTATTTGGTTAAAAATTCTACTTTGTAGGCCGAAAATTTAACTGTCTTGTTGAAAAGTCATCTTTTTTTCGAAGATTCATCTGCTTTGTTGAAAATTCGCCTTGCCTTATAAAAATTTTTTAAATTGAAAATTCATCCTTTATGGTAGAAAATTTCTTGGTTGAAAATTAAATTGTTTTCTAAAAAAATCGTTGTTTTTGCTTGAAGATTCGACTCTTTGGTTCAAAATGCATCTGTTTGTTGTTGAAGTTTAATTATTTTTTTAATACTTTTTGTTTCAAATGTTTAAAATGAATTAATAGAGTATGAACATTTGTTTCTTTTTTTTGTTTAACATCAATTTTTCTAACTGAAAATTTAAATAATCTTTGTTTTGTTGAAAACTCATACTTTTCAGTTGAAAATTGAACTACTTAATTTTTCTATTAAGAATTTATTTTTCTTCGTTGGAAATTGAACTACTTGTTGGAAAGTTGAATCACTTTGTTAAATATTCAGTTTGTTGGTTGACGATTCAACTATTTTGTTGAACATTTTTTTATTTTTTGTTTTTGTTTGAAAATTAATGTTCTTAAGTGAAAATTTAACTATTCTATGGTTGGTTGAAAATTCATAGATTTTAGTTGAAAATTGAACTACTTAATTTTTCTATTGAGAATTTATCTTTCTTCGTTACAAATTGAACTACTTGTTTGAAAGTTGAATTACTTTGTTACAAACTCATTTTATTGGTTGACGATTCAACTATTTTGTTGTAAATTTTTTTTTTTTTTTTTTGGTTGAAAATTAATGTTCTTAACTGAAAATTTAACTTTTCTATGTTTGGTTGAAAATTCATTGTTTTTAGTTGAAAATTTAACTATTAAAGTTTTCTGGGAAAATTAATATTTGTTCGTTAAAAATGCGACTTCTTGGTTGAAAGTTGAACTACTTCGTTAAACAGTTATTTCATTAGTTGAAAATTTAACTATTTTTTTTTCAATATTATTCCTTTTTTGATTGAAAATTAATTTTTTCACTGAAACTTCAACCATTCCATTATTGGTTATAAGATCATCGTTTTTTTCGAAAATTCAACAATTTCGTTAAAATTCTTTTTCCTTCTTGAGCAGAGAATATTTCCTGATTGCATTTTTTTTCGAATTAAAATATTTTTGTTTTAAAATTAAAATATTTTCGGTTGAAATATCAACTATTATATAATTATCTGAGAATTAATCTTTTTGGTTAAATTTGACTGATTTTTACTTAAAATCAAATCTTTTTTTTTTGTGAAATATCAAATAATATATTTTTCCTATATAACTAATCTTTTTTTTTTCAAAATTCGACTACTTGGTTGAGAGTTGAACTTCTTTTTCAAAAATTTTTTTTTTTTAAATTTAATAATTTGGTAAAAAATTGTACTGTTTAGTTGAGCATTCGGCTCATTTGCTTGAAAATTCAACTATTTGGTTGTAAATACAACTGTTTAGTTTATAATAATGTTTTTTTTGTTGTTGAAAATTCAGCTATCTGGTCAAATTAACAGAATTAAATAAGAATATATTTCAGATGCCTTTTTTCTGTATTGTTTTGCAAATTTACAAGATTTATTAATTATTTAAACAATTTTCATTAAAAAATTAAGAGTTTGGCTATTTCTGAAAGAATAGGCCCAATTTGTTTCCAGAATGGAGAAAGAATGTATTTTCAATAACTATTTTCTACGATACTTTGCACATTTACAATAATTATTAATTATTTAAACAATATTCATAAACAAATTCAGATTTCAGCTATTTGTCAACGAATAGGCTACATTTTTTCACAGAATTAACTAAGAATATCTTTCCGATTACTTTTTTTCTATAATGCTATGCAAAGTCTTTCTGATGACTCTTTTCTATGTTGCTTTGTAAATTTACAAGAATTTATAATCATTTAAACCATTTTCATTAAAAAATTTAGAGTTTGGCTATTTTTTAACAAATAGGCTACACTTTTTTGACAGAATTAACTAAGAATGTCATTCCGATGACTTTTTTGTATGATGCTTTGCAAATTTCCAAGAATTATTAATTACTTAAACAATTTTCATAAACAAATTGTGAGCTTGGCCTTTTCTCAACGAATAGGATAAATTAGTTCAGGGTATCAAGAAAGAATGTGAATCGAATAACCATTTTCTACGATACTTTGCAAATATACAATAATTATTTCAACAATTTTCATAAACATATTCAGATTTTGGCTATTTTTCAAAGAATAGGCACAATTTGTTTACGGGGTCAACTAAGAATATCTTTCCGATGACTCTTTTCTATGTTGCTTTGTAAATTTACAATAATTTTTAACAATTTAAACAATTTTCATACAAAATTCAGAATTTGGCTATTTTTCAACGAATAGGCTCAATTTTTTTGCAGAATTAACCAAGAATATCTTTCCGATGACTTTTTCTATGATGCTTTGCAAATTTACAATAATTATTAATTATTTCAACAAATAAAGAGTTCAGCCATTTTTCAATGAATGGGCTCAGTTTGTTTACGGGATCACCAAGAATGTATTTTCAATAACTCTTTTCTACGGTACTTTGCAAATTTACAATAATTACTATTTATTCAAACAATTTGTATAAACATATTCAGAGTTTGGCTGTTTTCAAGGAGCAGGCTTAATTTTAACAGAATTAAATAAGAATATATTTCAGATGCCTTTTTTCTGTATTGTTTTGCAAATTTACAAGATTTATTCATTATTTAAACAATTTTCATTAAAAAATTAAGAGTTTGGCTATTTCTGAAAGAATAGGCCCAATTTGTTTCCAGAATGGACAAAGAATGTATTTTCAATAACTATCTTCTACGATACTTTGCACATTTACAATAATTATTAATTATTTAAACAATGTTCACAAGCATATTCAGAGTTTGGGCATTAGTCAACGAATAGACAAGATTTGTTTCCGGAGTCAACTAAGATTGTCTTTCCGATGCTCTTTTCTGTGTTGTTTTGTAAATTTACAAGAATTATTAACTATTTAAACAAATTTGATGAAAAAATAATAATTTGGCTATTTTTCAACGAATAGGGTGAATTTTTTACAGAATTAACTAAGAATATCGTTCCGATGACTTCTTTCTATTATGCTCTTCAAATTTCCAAGATTTATTAATTATTTAAAATATTTTCATGAACAAATTAAGAGTTTGGCAATTTATCGAAGAAACCCTGCCGTCAAACCTCCTGCTCGACATTAATTGAAACCGAGGTTAAAACGCAGCGAATACACAACTCGGTCGTATACGTCGCAGATGGTCATCCATCCGAGTGCTATGCACGCTCGAAATGGCTTGACATCTGGACTCTTCTCGAGTCGAGATCATTTACTGTGTATTTCTATGAAAATTTGTACGCGCCGACATTTTATAGGTTTTTTTCCGAAGTTGCATGAAAATTTTTAGAGTTGCACAATTATTTATTCTGCATCGTGAGAAGGTATCCATGCGAAGCCGTGTACAAATCAAAATTATTGAAGTAAAAATTAATGTAATGGTATTTTATTGAATTTCATTAGTAGAACTTTAAACCTTTTTCTTGAAATTTGAAATTCTTGAAAATTTTCAAATAATATATTTTTCCTATATAATCAATCTTTTTTTATCAAAAATTCGACTGCTTGGTTGAAAATTGAACTTATGTTTTGAAAATTCTAATTTTGTTGTCGAAGGTTCAACATTTTAGTTAAAATTCCAATTATTTTGTTAAAAAATTAATTATTTTGTTAAAAATTCAAGTGCTTTGTTAAAAATTTAATTATTTGGTAAAAAATTGAACTGTTTAGTTGAGCATTCGGCTCATTTGTTTGAAAATTCAACTATTTGTTTGTAAATACAATTGTTTAGTTGATAATATATATATATATATATATATATATATATATATATATATTTTAAATTCATCTATTTGGTTGAAAATTTATCTTTTTGAATTAAAAATTCATCTTTTTTGGTAGAAAACTTTTTGAAGGAAAATTCAACTATCTTTTGATAAATTCCTCTTTTGGCTTGAAGATTCAGATTGAAAATTCAACTATTTAGTAGACAATTCATGTATTTGGTTGAAAATTCGGTTTGAGTAGAACTTGAAACCTTTTTCGTGAAAAATCATCTTTTTGGTTGAGGATTCAATTATTTTGTTGAACATATTTTTTCTTTGAAAATTCAGCTGCTTCATCGAAAATTCGTATTTTGGATTAAAAATTCATCCTTTTTGGATTGAAAATTCATCTTATTTGGCAGAAAAGTTCTTTGTTGAAAATTCAACTGTCTTCTGAAAATTCGTCCCTGAGCTTGAAGATTTCACTCATTGCTTTGAAATCCAACTGTTTTTGGGTGAAGAATAATTTTTGTTTAATTCAACTATTTGGTGGAAGATTTGTCTTTTTCGGTTGAAAATTAAACTATTTGGTTGAAAAATGGTCTCTTCGGCTTGAAAATTCAACTATGTGGTAGAAAATTCATGTATTCTGTTGAAAATTCGTCTTTCTGAAAATTAATCTTCTTTATTGAAAATTCATATTTCTGGTTGAAGATTCAACTATTTTGGTTAAAAATGCAACTGTATGTGGTTGAAGTTAATTCTTTTTTTTTTTTTAGAAAATTCTGCATTTGGGTTGAAAATTTGTCTTTGCAGGTTGAAAATTCAACTATTTGGTTGTAGATGCAACTGTTCAGTCTGAAATTAATTTGATTGTTGAAAATTTTCCTATTTTTCAAAAACCACCCCGTTTCCCCTATTTGAGAGCATTATCGTGTATATCGTTATTTATAACTACAAGAAAACTATCCACCTAGAAACACTACCCGTATCGGGTAGTGTCACGCCTACCCTAAAAGGGAAATGGCTTAATGGTATACATCGTGTATGAAGTTGTTAAAATGTTATCTTTATATGTTTCGTTTACCTATTTAGGCTTTATGAAATGAAACCGAAAAAAAAATTTGATTTAAAAGGGGATTCAAGCTTTGTGTGGTATTTTTTTTATTTATTGAGATTTTTGCCTCGTTTAGCGGAAGATAGACTTTGGAAAGAAAGTTAAATAAAGTTACATTGGGGGAAGATAAACTGGACTTTGATAAAAAAACGAAGGACTATCGAAAAAATGGAAGAGAGACAGAAGAGACAAGGATGGGCGTCGCGATGCTAGGCGTCGCGCCGATAAATCAAACTGACTGGTACGACGTCGGGCACAGCAGAATCCTCCGATCTCGATGCCCTTTTTACTACCCCAACTACCCTCTGTAGCGACCAGAACGACGGTCGTCCATACACAACGTGTCCAATCGCAAATCCCTTTAATTCGTTCCTTCTAGCATAAGTTTAATCCGAATTAAACTGCACTGGACGGCACATAAATTCGATCCTAACACCGAGGAGCATTAAGAGACCTGGAACCTCGATTTCTGAGGGGCTGACAACACAACTGTGAAAATAGCATCGAAAATTTCTGAGATGTATTCTTCAAATCTTATCATCATTTACTTTTTTTAGATTAATTAATTATTAATAAATGAATTAACTTTTAGATTATACACTACTTCCAATGAATTAAAAAGAACAATTTTCCAACATACATCAAATTTCGATACATATGTAAATGTACATTTTTTAAACGATTTCAAAATATAATTTTCCGTAGAACAAAATTCAAATACGAAGGTTTTCATTTAATATACGTCGATGAAGAAATAGTTGTTTAAAATAATTCTTTGATACAAAAAATTTTTTGGTCATTTCATTAATTTTACAACAGTTTTAATTATTTCTTGCCTGCGGTTTTTTGATAATGTGAATATTGATTTCTTACCAAAGTATGCCACAACACAGTGTTTGAAGAATACTTGAAATTTAGGAATTTTAAATTAGACCAAAATCAAATTCAAAATCCCATTTGACGTCCAATAATCCATCACAAACACCACAGAATGCTCCTATTGCAATTCCTAAAAACAAAAAAAAAATTGTTTCTTCGCACAAAAATAAAAAAGAGGAAAGAAAAATGAGAAGGCAACCAACCAAATCCCCTTCCTTCTCTTTTTTATTTTTATTATTATCAAATCACAATATGAAAGCATGCACAATATTTACCAACGTTTCGGTGCTTATTGGACGTTAAATGGGATTTTGAATTTGATTTTGGTCTAATTTAAAAATCTCAAATTTCAATTTAGCTGACTTGGATTGGAGGTCATTTCTAACCACCTTTTTTTGAAATGATGTTTTTTAATCGGATCAAAGTTGCATATGGTCCTGAAGCCTTCAGAAGGGTTAAATTATGGTGTGATATCAAACAAAAATCAAGAGGCAGTATCCGTCAGAAAAGGTTTTTCATTGAATGTCGAAGAAATGTTTTACCTAAAAAAATATTTTTCTTGGATAACAAATTTCGAGATTTTGCTTTTCACAGTAATTTTTGCAATAGACATTTTGAACATAATTTAAAGAATTTCAAACCCTCAGTTCTGAATTTACTGATCAAGGATGTTTCAAATCATGTTAATTTTTTAAAAGTAAAAATTTCCAGAATCAGAAGTGAATTAGAAGTATGTTTGCCACAAGATAAAATCATTGATCTTTTAAAACATCAGATTTTCCTTAATCGAAGATTTTTAAACGATGATAAAAAACGTGAGAACAAACTTTCTATTTTGATTGATCAACAAACTAATATTCAAGATCAAAATTTAAATTTACACACGATTTTTGAAAAAGAATATAAGGATCCTTGGTTTGTAAATTTGGCAAATATTCAAATTCCTGATTCAGTTACAGATATTCTCAGATTAGGTAAAGGTTTTAGTAACCATGTGATTAAAAGTAAATCGAAACAAATGATGGAAATAATCAAAGATGTTGAATCAAGTATACACAAAATTCCAATATTAGATCAACAGGATTTCCGAAACAAGGTTTTACACTTGTCGAAGAGCTTTGTTGATAAAAATTGTTTGCACATTAGTAGTATT
>CAKNYM010051512.1:138700-179417 GCA_932195095.1 Andricus curvator
AGAAGAGAAACTTTCAAGATTCTAGACAATTGGAGAAAGAAAGGACTTTTGGGAAAGGATATAAGATGGACTGATATAAATACCGAAGACACAGTTCTTGCAAGATGTTATGGTTTGAGAAAGATTCATAAAGATGGCTATCCTTTGAGATTGATTATTTCGACTATTAACACTCCCACGAAATTTTTAGAACGAAACTTTAATTTGATACTTAAAGACTCAATGACAACTTCCAAATACAATATTAAAAATAGCTGGGAATTCCAAAAAATTATTATTCAAAAAACTGTTCCTGATGACCATATAATGATTTCTTTGGATGTTGTTGCAATGTTTCCAAGTATACCCCTTGAATCAGTTAAACAGGCAATTTTAAATAGATGGGATAATATAAAAACACGTACTCGATTAAGTCAAAAAGATTTTATTGAAGGGATAGTTTTCATTATGAACTCAAATTATTTTAAATTCAATGGATCTTCTTATCGGCAAAGATTCGGTACTCCCATAGGTTCAGTCATTTCTCCGATTTTAATAGAAATAGTTATAGAAGATTTGGAGGTCTTTGCTTTCAAGAAGCTGGATTTTGTTTTGCCCTTTTACTTTCGGTATGTTGATGACACCTTATTATGTGTGCCTCTAGCAAAGTTACAGGTAGTTTTTGATGCTTCTAATAGTTTTCATTCAAAACTTCAGTTCACCCATGAAATAGAGAACAATAATAGAATCAGTTTTTTGGACGTAGAAGTAATTAAGGGTCAGGATGGTAATATACCAATTGGTATAGGAAAAGTACATATCCAGGTCGAATTTTAAATTTCTTTTCGGCTCATCCTTATCAAAAAAAAATTGCAGACATCAAAAACTTAGTTGACAGAGCTCTAGGTTTGTCCCACATTTTACTGCACAAAGATAATTTGAATATAGTTAGGAATATCCTTTTTCTTAATCAATACCCACAAAAGTTGATTGAGCAACATATCACAATTAGAATTCAACAAATCAAAAACAAAGTAACATTTTATTTACAGGTAATCAGAAAGAATTGAGAGAATATAGTTCTTTCAATACTTTTGTTCTTCCTTTTTTTGGTCAAATTTCGAAAACTATTGAATTTATGTTAAAAAAATGTAATATTCATACTATTTTCCGTATACCATTTAAAATGGATTCAATAATAACTTTCGGTAAAGATCCTTCAGATAAATTTGAAAAAGGTGTTGTTGTTTACAAGATCACTTGCAAGATCTGTAAGATGACTTATGTGGGACAGACTGGCATTCTTCTTAATACTAGGGTGGAGGAACACAAAAGTGATCTTCGTTTGGGACGTTGTTATAAGAGTTTGACTGGGATAATGTTGAAATTTTACACAGTGAAAGTAATGAGAGAAAGAGAGAATTCATGGAAATGCTTTATACAAAAAAACAAAATAAGTTGTCTATTAATTTGAAAACTGGTTTGGATAAAATAAACAAAAGTTATTCTAGTATGATTAATTACATTTAGCAATATTTTTTCATGGGTCTTGACTTTCTCTCATTTCTTGTTTGCTTATAACGGATTTGTCTTTTGACCCACATTCAGTTGTCAGGTATCGAGGTGATAGCCTCGTTATTTTGTCATATTGTGATTTGATAATAATAAAAATAAAAAAGACGAAAGAAATAAAAAGAGAAGGGAGGGGATTTGGTTGGTTGCCTTCTCATTTTTCTTTCCTCTTTTTTATTTTTCTGCAAAGAAACAATTTTTGTTTGTATTTAGGAATTGCAATAGAAGCATTTTGTGGTGTTTGTCCAAATTTGATCGTTGGATTCTTGTTTTATTTTCAGGAATTCTATACATTAACTTGAAGAATACTTGTAGTTTAAGGAATACTTGAAAAATTATCATCAACTACAATAATGTTGATAATTTCTAATGCAATTTGATTCAGAATGAAACGTTTTATTTCCACATACACAACTTTTAAATAAAACAAGAAATTTAGTACATTTTAATTTAAAATTAAAGAAGTAAAACTAAAACCAAAAAATTTTATTACATTTTAAAATATTTATCAAGTTGTCTTCGGTGAGAAAAGAATGAATTTTTATATAACATAAAACTGTCCTTGATAACCTCAGTTTCTTACATAATTTCACGAATGCTTCAAATGCAATGCTTAAATTTGAAAGCACAATCAAATAATTATTCAACTACAATGTTTCTTTGGAAAATTTATTTTTCACTACATTGTGATTGTTGAAATGATTCTGTCACAAAAATAATTTTCAATGGTAACAGAAAACTCAGTACACTTTCAAATTTGAAAAATTTGGAAAAAAATTTTTTTTGAAAAATTAAGATTGAAAAATGTTTAGAAACATAAAAAAAATTTTCAAAGGAAAATTTGTATGCAAGAAATCAAGAGAAATAAAGTGTTTAAATAAATAATTGTTTACATGCAATGTTTCTTGACAATTGGTATTCTTTCTACTGTGTTAAAAAATTTTGTCCTCATTTTTTCGTCAATAAGAAAAAGATAATTTGCTTGACGAATATTTGAATAATTATTCATCTACAAGGTTTTTTTTTACAATTTCGTATTAATGCTACAGTGAAATTTACAAGTGAACAAAATTTTACTTTCACAGACATGATTCCTCATGACAACAGAAGAATTAATTACTTAACATTATTTCTCTCGTATACAAAAAATTGTTTGGAAGGTTATGTTTCATACAAACAGATTGTTTGAAAAATAACAAAAAATAGATATAAAATTGAAAAAAAAATTTAATTCAATATACGTCACGGGAAAAAATGTTTCTAAAAAAGTGTTTTTTCGATTGCAATGTCTTCTGACAACTTTTGAAAAATTTGTTTTAAAGATTTGGGAAAAATATTTTTCTACCACATTGTCATTGTTTTTTCATCAATTGTACTTCGTTAAAATAAAATCATGTTTTAATAATACTATAAGATTTATTTTTTCTAAATGTAGAAAAGTAACCCTAATAGTTGAAACTTAATCTTTTTTTGTTCAAAATTAATTTCTTTGGTTGAAAATTCGTTCCTTTCAACGATTTTTAAACTGAAAATTTAATTATTATACCAAAAAAATTTTTTGCTCATTCAACCAAATCGTATTTCAGTGTAGAAAAGTAATCTTATTAGTTGAAATTACATCTTTTTTGGTTCAAAATACATTTCTTTGGTTGAAAATTTAATTATTTTGTTGAAAATTCTTTCTATTCAAACATTTTTTAAGTGCAAATTTAACTATTATATTTTTGGTATGTTGTCTTTTATCTAAATGTAGAAAAGTAATCTTATTAATTGAAACTTCATCTTTTTTGGTTCAAAATACATTTTTTTGATTGAAAATTTAATTTTTGGTTGAAAATTAGTTTTTTAAAAACATTTTTCAAGGTGGAAATTTAACTATTATACCAAGAAAAAAATTTTGGTTGTTTCGAGCAAATTGTATTCTAAGTGTAGAAAAGTAATCTCATTAGTTGCAACTTCATCTTTTTGGTTGAAATTCCATTTCATTGGTTGAAAATTTAACTATTTTGTTGAAAATTCGTTTTTTCAAACATTTTTTAAGTGAAAATTTAACTATTATATTTTTGGTATGTTGTCTTTTATCTAAATGTAGAAAAAAAATCTTATTAATTGAAACTTCATCTTTTTTGGTTCAAAGTTAATTTCTTTGGTTGAAAATTTAACTATTTTATTGAAAATTAGTTTTTTTTTCAAACATTTTTTCAGTGAAATTTTACCTATGATATTTTTGGTATTTTGTCTTTTATCTAAATGTAGAAAAGTAATCTTAATAGTTGAAACTTAATCTTTTTTGGTTCAAAATACATTCCTTTGGTTGAAAATTTAACTATTTTGTTGAAAATTAGTTTTTTTTCAAACATTTTTTCAGTAAAATTTTACCTATTATATTTTTTGTATGTTGTCTTTTATCTAAATGTAGAAAAGTAATCTCATTAGTTGAAACTTCATCTTTTTTGGTTCAAATTTCATTTCTTTGGTTGAAAATTCGTTTCTTTTAACGATTTTTAAAGTGAAAATTTAACTATTATACCAACAAACTTTTTTGCTTATTCAACCAAATCGTATTCTGAGTGTAGAAAAGTAATCTTATTAGTTGAAATTTCATCTTTTTGGTTCAATTCATTTCTTTGGTTGAAAATTTAAATGCTTTGTTGAAAATTCGTTTTTTTTTTAATTTTTAATTTTTTAGTGAAAATTTAACTATTATATTTTTGGTATGTTGTCTTTCATCTAAATGATTAAAAGTAATTTTATTGATTGAAACTTCATCTTTTTTGGTTCAAAATACATTTCTTTGGTTGAAAATTTAACTTTTTTGTTGAAAATTCATTTTTCAAAAACATTTTTCAAGGTGGAAATTTAACTATTATAACAAGAAAAAAATTTTGTTTGTTTCAACCAAATTGTATCCTAAGGGTAGAAAAGTAATCTTATTAGTTGAAATTTCATCTTTTTGGTTCAATTCATTTCTTTGGTTGAAAATTTAAATGCTTTGTTGAAAATTCGTTTTTTTTTTAATTTTTAATTTTTTAGTGAAAATTTAACTATTATATTTTTGGTATGTGGTCTTTTATCTAAATGTAGAAAAGTAATCTTAATAATTGAAAGTTCATCTTTTTTGGTTCAAAATACATTTCTTTGGTTGAAAATTTAATTATTTTGTTGAATATTCGTTTTTCTTAAACATTTTTTAAGTGAAAATTTAACTATTATATTTTTGGTATGTTGTCTTTCATCTAAATGTTTGAAAGTAATCTTATTAATTAAAATATCATTTTTTGTGGTTCAAAATTCATTTCTTTAGTTGAAAATTCAACTTTTTTCTTGATAATTCGTTTATTTTTATTATTATTTTTTTTCATTAACACATTTTTATTAATCTAGAATACCCGTGCTGCTTATTTAAATAACACGTTCGTTCTACAACACTGCTCCGACCCAGGTCGCTGATCCATCTCTCTAGCAATCACCCCAGGCGAAGAGCTTCACAAGGTCACCATGTGTCATAGATCACACAAAAATACGCAGGCTTGCTGATAATCACATTGTTACACTTTACTCTTCACTCTAATCACATCCACCAAGTAAAGCTCCTCACGCGGGTCCATTAGTGTCCAACGTCTTTTTAACTGGATGTAGTTTTTTTTACAAAATCGACTAACGATTGACGTTTTTTACATGAAATTGGTTATTTTGAACAAAAATGGATAGATTTAGAAGATTTAAAATTCTAAACAATTTTATGTTATGTTAGTTTTTTCGTTTAAATTATTAGTATTTTTAATAAAAAATTATTAGATTTCAAAGAGTATTCATAATTTTCCAACCAATTTAGTTTGAGCTGGTGTGTTTTACCTTAAATTGGTATTTTTAAATAAAAATAATTATATTTAAATCCAATGATTTTTATTTAAAATAATATAAGTTACAAGATCAAACAATTTTGGATTCTGTTAGTGTTTTCCGTCGAAAATAAACATTTTCATTTAAAAATAATTAGATTTGAAAGAAGATTCATAATTTTTCAACAATTTTGAGATACGTTGGCGTTTTGCATTGAAAATTGGTATTTAAAAAAAAAATTATTATAATTTGAACAAGATTTAAAATCGTTGGTAATTTTAGATTGTATTCGTGTTTTTCGTCGAAAATTGTTATTTTTAATAAAAAAAAAAAAAAATAGATTTCAAAGTAGATTTACAATTTCGGAACAATTTAAGGTTATTTTAACGTTTTTCACATTCAGTCGGTTATTTTAAACAAAAATCATTAAATTTTAAAGAAGACTTAAAATTTGAAACAAATAATTCTTACGTTATGTTAGTGTTTTTTGTCGGTAATTATTGTTATTTTAAAATAAAATTAGGTTTCAAAAAATAGTTACAATTTTTTAAAACTTTATGATATTTTGGCGTGTTTAACCTGAACTCGGTATTTTCGAAGAAAAATCATTACATTTAAATCCAATGATTTTTGTTTAAAATAATAAAATATACAAACTTGAACGATTTCGCATTATGTTAGTGTTTTTCGTTAAAAATTTATATTTTTATTAAAAAATCATTAGATTTCAAAGCATATTCATAATTTTTTAACAATTGTAAGTTATATTGGGGTTTTTAATCGAAAATTGGTATTTTAAACCAAAATCATTATAATTTGCACAAGATTTAGAATCGTTTAACAATTTTGGATTATGTTAGTTTTTTTAATAGGAAAAAATTGAATTTTCAACAATTTAAAATAGTAGAAAATTAAAAATGGAAAAAAATGGAAAATTTAATTTTGAACTTTTGTGAATTCAACTCAAATTTTCTTCAATTTTCAACAGTTCAAAATTTCAACTCTGAAAATTAAGCTGTTGAAAAATGATGAAAATAAAAAATTTCATGTTGAGCTGTTGAAAACTGAAGAAAAAAGCGGATGTTGTTTAAAAAATGAGTTTCAGAAATGTAATATTTACAAAATTACATATGAGAATTGAATAAATAAAAATTTCAATTCATACGCAAAATTGAAAAAGTCGATTTTTTTGAAAACAATATAATAGTAAAACAATTTTTTGTTAAGTTACGTTTTGTTTGGCGTCTGAAATTGGTACATTTTTAAATTTTAAATGCAAATGCCCTCTTGCTGTTTGTCACGCTTGACTGAGCAGCGCCTCCCACGCTCTCCGCTTCAGGAAACCGCCACGGCATCAATTCTCGAAACGCAGTTAAGCCGGACTGCTTAAATCCAAGTTCCAGTGTATTAATTTTATATTTAAATTTAAAAAATGCGCGAAAAAAAATTCATGCGTTACGCACGTGTACGTTTTCTAGATGTGATAAATTATTCATTTTTCAGCGCTTCAAGCCTAAACTGTTTTCAAATTGAAATAATTCATTTCTGAAGTTATGATTTGGAATCTTCCAAGAAGGTCCTCAATTTCTATTTTTTCGATTGTAAGACTATCAGATTTCAAATATTACACATAAGAATTTAGTAAATAAACATTTCAATTCATACGAAAAATTGAAAAAAGTCGATTTTTTCGAAAATAATATAATATTAAAACAATTTTTTGTTACGTTACGTTAGTGTTTTACGTCTAAAATTGGTACACTTTTAAATTTTAAATGCAAATGTTTGATTGTATATTTATAGAACAAAAATGATATATTATTAATTCTGAAGTTAAGATATCAATTTTCATCAATCATGAAAAACTTTGTCCTCGCATATCTTTTCTATTATTTTATATAATAGATACCATGAAATAACAAAATTGATGATGCAACTAACACGCGGAGAGTGCGGCCCTCTTGCTGTCTGTCACGTTTGACTGAGCAGCGCCTCCCGCGCTCTCCGCTTCAGGAAACCGCCACGGTATCAATTCTTGGAACGCAGTAAATCCGGATTGCTTAAATCCAAGTTGCAGTGTATTAATTTAATATTTGAATTTAAAAAATGCGCGAAAAAATTTTTTCGTGCGTTACGCGCGTGATAAATTATTCATTTTTCAACGCTTCAAGCCTTAACTGTTTTCAAATTGAAATAATTCATTTCTGAAGTTATGATTTGGAATCTTCCAAGAAGGTCCTCAATTTTTATTTTCTCGATTGTAAGACTTTCAGATTTGAAATTTGAATCTGCGGGAAAATTGAAAAGGAAACACTGGAAGGGGTTCCAAATTTTTTAAATTTGCGTAAATGCCTAAATTTTTAGGGAACAAAGAAATTGTCGCGGGGTTTGGAGAATCGCAATCAGGCTTCATGAGAATGTAACTGAAATGCAATTGCCGATTGAGATAGAATAAAAAGTAAATCAAATTTTATTCCTCTAATTGATTAGATCGTAGCACACCATTGCGTTCCGCGAATTTCGCTGACGGATTCGAAAACGATCAAGTTGCGTTACGCCGGAAATAAATTGTTGTAAATACAGGAGTTAGAGTCAGGAAACAGGAAGCAGCGTTGCAAAACGTTACGAATACTTGAATTACGGTGTGGTAAGCAGGCGATCAAATCAACGATCATTATTTCAATAAAATTTGAATTTGCAATTCAAAAATACGACTTTCCTATCGACAAAGACGAGAGTTCAACAAGACAGTTAAATTTTCAACAAAATAATTAAATTTTCAAGAAAATAGTTGAATTTTTAAATACACAGTTGAATTTTCGATCTACAAAGATAATTTTTCAACCAAATCGTTGGATTTTCAACCATTGAGGATGAATTTTCAATCAAATACAGTTGAATTTTCAGCCAAAAACTTTTATATTAAAAGAGATGAATTTTCAATCCAAAAAGACGTATTTTTAACAAAGTAGTCGAATATTCGACCCAAAAAGATGACTTTTTAAGAAAATAGTGGAATTTTCAATAAAATCGTTAAACTTGTAACAACATAGTTGAATAATTAAACTTCAAACAAAAACATTTGCATTTTTAACCAAGTAGTTAATTTTTTAAGCCAAAAAGACGAATTATTTAGAAGACAGTTTAATTTTCAATTCAAAATGACTAATTTTCTATAAAAGTCGAATTTTCAACAAAACAGTTGAATCTTTAACAAAACAGTTTAATTTTGAACCTGCAAAGATGAATTTCCCACCAATTAGTCAAATTTTCAAACAAAAAGTATTAAGTTTTAATCAATAACAGTTGCATTTTTAACGAAATATTTGAATTTTTAATCCAAAAGGACGAATTTTCTGTCTAAAAAGACGAGAGTTAAACACAACAGTTAAATTTTCAACAAAATAAATGAATTTTCAACACATATTTGAATTTTTAACCAAATAGTCAAATTTTTTAGCAAAAAAGATTGAACTTCAACCAAAAACCAAATTTTCAACCAAATAGTTGAATTTTCACGCCAAAAATGCGAATTTGTTAGCATAGAAGCATAGTTGAATTTTTGACTAATAAAGGTGAATTTTTAAGCGAATAGTTGAATTTTCCACGTACAAAGATGAAAATTCATCCAAAGTTGGATTTGGCGGTATTGGCAAAACCCTCATATTTCAGAATTAGATATGGTGAGAAATGAAGAAAAATCGCTCTAAAAGATACATTCCAATTTTTTTTAGTTTAATCAGGTGGAATTTTTTGTTATAACCTAATACTGTAAAGTACTGTGGGGTAGGAAATGGATCAGCAGTCGCTTCATGAGCTGCACCCTAATATTTTAGAGTTGGATTAGGCGGTGTTTGTTAAACCCAAATATTTTAGAACTGGATGAAGTGAGACATGGATCAAAATCACTTCGGAAGCTTTAAATCTATTCATCCGAGTTGGATCAGGCGGCATTTGTTATATTTGTTATATTTAAAGCTATATTTGTTGTATTTAGAGTGAAGTGTAGCGTTAAATGGATCAAAATCACTTCAAAATATATACTCTCATTCTTTCCAGTTGAATCAGGTGGCATTTCTTGTTATAACCTAATATTGTAAAGTATTGTGGAGTAAGAAATGGATCAAAAGTCGCTTTATCAGATATAACCTAATATTTCAGAGTTAGATTAGGCGGTGTTTGGTAAACACAAATATTTTAGAGCTGGATGAAGTGAGACATGGATCAAAATCACTTCGGAAGCTATAAATCTATTCTTCCGAGTTGGATCAGGCGGCATTTGTTATATTTGTTATACATAAGTTATACTTGTTATATTCAGAGTTATATAGATGGGTTCTTTCAATGCATCAGTACACCAACAAAATCCAATATCTTCTAATTAAATTCTTCCCTGGTCAACATCAACTAACATCAGCTAATCATACAACACAATTAAAAGAAGATACGACAATGTAACAAACCAAATATACAGATTAGGGTAATTTTTTGTGTGGCTTTTTTAAAAATTCAACTTGGCACACCTAAAATTTGTTACTTTTGCCGAGAAAATGACCTCTGATTTGTTTCAGAATTAAAAAAATATATTTAGAGGTCGCTGAAGGTCATTTTAGGGCAAAAATGGCCATTCTTAATTAAACTGACACTATTTATTGATCATTCATTTCTGGCGCATATGAATTGTGTTTCTCACAATTCAATATTGCACTCAGATTTTTGTCAGATTTTTACAATAACATTGAAAGGTCGCTCAAGGTCAGTTTAGGGCAAAAACGGACATTCTTAATTAAACTGACGCTATTAATTGATCATTCATTTCTGGCGCGTATGAATTGTGTTGTTCACAATTCAATATTGCACTCAGATTTTTTCAGATTTTTACAATGACATTCAAAGGTGGCTTAAGGTCATTTTGTCAATAAAATGTTGATTAAATTAAATTTTCTCTAGTTCTTTTTTGAGAAACAGTGAAAATTCATTCATTGCGGCAACAAAATTAGTCAAAAGGTTTAATAACTGCGTGTCATATTACTCTAAGGTCATTCAAGGTCATTTTACGAAAAACGGATATTCAAATCATTTTTCTCATCCATGGTAGTTATTTTTGTTTAATTCTGCTTTAAATTGAGAATACAAAACGTTAAAAACAGTAGGATGTCGCAGCTTTATTAATATATGATCAAGTTTCGTGGTCAAATTGTAATTAGGAAGAATTAATTATCATGAATGCAGATGAAGGGGTAATGATTTGCCTTTCAGAAAATAAAGAGGAAAACTTAGTTGGCGATAAACTACCATCTAATATGCAAGTGTGAGCACTCTCTTTTCATTATCACAATTTACAAAAAGCTCTTTTTTACGAAATGACCTTGAATGTCCTTCAAATAATATGACAAACATTTATCAAACAACTTAACTAATTTTTTTGGCCGACATGAATAAATTGACCCTGATTCTCTATATAAATAAAGAGAAAATTTTATTGAATCAACATTTTATCAAGAAAATGACCTAGAACCACCTTTGAATGTCATTGTGAAAATCGGGACAAAATCTGAGTGCAATATGGACTTGTAAAGAACAAAATTCATACTTGACAGAAACAGACATAATTTAATGAAGAGAATTAATGTACACAATATTATCGCAACCCGTGCAGAAATTTCGCCGTGGCCCCAACCGGGCCCAGACTCGTTCATACCGGGCCCGGACCTGGAAATCGAGTCAGGGCCAGACTCATCATGAAACACCTAGCCACAGTGGAGCCATGTCTACGAGCCCGATCTGCGCCCGGTCTGGCCCCTATTAATTACCCGAGTCTAGCCACATTAATTAATTTTTAATTAGGAATTAAAATGCTTCAAAATAATTATTACCGCAATATTAAATAAAAAGCCAAATTATTAAAATCGAACTTTATTTTGAATAAAACTGTAAAATAATATAAAATGTTCACTTGGACCTCTGCTTTCGATTACCGTCCCAGTTTTTCGCATTCCAGAAAACGGAGCTCATGTGGGACAGAACTTCCTCTTCTGTTGCTTCGAATTTTTCTCGAACAGGATCTGGAAAGAAATATTTTTAAAGTTAATTAGGGTAAAAAATTAGAATATAACTATGCAATATAATTCAAATTGTACAACTGAAAATTTTCACCCAGTACACCTGTACAAAATTGAAAATCCTTGAAGACCTCCTTTCGTAGCATCTTTTTTACTACGGTGAACTTCATGACCATTTCTCTACATAAATATTTTTGTATTATCACTTTCAGAGCCTTGCGAAGTCCAGTATCTTTATTGAACGACGAGTTCAGAAAAGCCTTCTGCATGAAACGTAGAATTCGAAATATAATCTCAAAATTCCAACTTTTTATTTTACAAAAATAGCGCTAAAGAGCGAAAAAATATCAAATTATAATATTTGTTGACTAAAATGAAGAACTCAAATGTTTAAGTTAGAACTTGGATCCAATAAAATACAAGACAAGACAATTAAATAGACCATAAAATTAGTATTGAATACTTAGTTTCGTTGCTTTCGTTTTCATCACGTATCTACAGAAAGTTGCTTCTTAATTTCGGCATTTCTTATTAATATGCTAACAATAAATGATACGCTTGAACACTCCCAGCGAATTTGCAAAACAACACCTTGAAGGAAAACAAAAATTCAGGTTATCTTCGAGGTTATGTGACATCTAGCGCATATAACTTAAGATGGCGCTGCAAAGAGGCTAGATGACGTAACAGTCATCGGTAATATATATGGCGATTTCTGCACGAGAATTAGAATAGATATGATGCTTTAATAAATATAATTTGCAGGTCATGTAAAAAATTGTAAACTAACCCTATCTTACCAACGAGTGAATGCACCCTCATGCTGTTCTATTCAGTGTTTTCCGAAGGAATCCTTTTCCGTCTCCACAGGATTCTTCAGTGTTCAAGTTCTGACGCAATTCCAATCGTTATTTACAATTGGTATAAATATCGATTTTTTGGCATAATTTTCAGAATACTTGAGTCGAGAGGAAAAGAGATGCACATGTGCTTGGCAAAAGTGGTGGGTGTAACAAACCGTCATCGTCGACGATGCGAGGAGAATGATCGTCAAACAACGCGTGGCAGAAATGAATGGTCGTAATGAGAGACACGCGTGTATCACGCTAGTTTGTGGACCGATCATGGGGTTGATTTGCAGAATCAACCCATACGGATCAGTTCTCCCTTCCCCCTCTTTTTTCACTCATTCAGGGGAAAACAAGAGAAAGAGAGACACTATATAGAGAAATAACTGGAGAGAGAGAAAGACATTCATTGGGAGGGTGTGAGGTAACGTTATACGCGTCTAGTACATGGCTCTACGGCTTTGTGCACTTTATGGGGCCAACATCACGTTATGATTATTCACGGGATACTGTGTTTTATTGTTTGCAAACGCATTGAGGGCCAGCTTCATGTGCTGATCTCTATGTGTACATGAATGCCCAGAATCGTTGGTAATGGTTTACGAGTGTTACGACCAATGCAGCACGCGCGACATCGCTCATCCTTGTGTCCTTTTGCAGCTAGTTGTTTCGTGGTACAGAATCGATGTACCTACATATTTATGTCGACGTGCGTATTATGTCACAGGTTACATTCGGATTGAACCAATTACTTCCTTCGATTTGTTCCCTTTTTTCCCGTTACTTCCCGTGCAGAAATCGCCAAATATTATCCCGAATACCGATCTGGCCCTGATCGGTTTAGTATCTTCGGGGCCAGATCGGAATAATTCCATGGCCCAGACCCGAGCCAGACCGGTTCAAGTATTGCAGCGCCACCTAGTTCAAATTTAGGGAACTTGCCTTGCTGTCAAATGAAGTGTGTTATTGTTGATAAAATTCATGTTTATTATCTGAGTGTAAGTGTATTAATGCAATAAACAATATGCCAAAGCCTAATTAGTACATCACGAGTTCGGAAGCATCGCGCGTTAGCTGCTTTAGACAATTTTCGTTATGTGAACGAGGGTAAGTAAATCGTTAAATCGTATTGATTGAATCGAAACCTAACCTCAAAATTGAAATTTATTTGAAAAGTTATTATATATTGTATATTTTTAAGACATTTTCAGTTTGCATTAAAGTTACACAAATAAAAAAATGTATATAAATTTTAACCCAAGTTATTGATTATATATTGAAAATTATGTAGATATTGATGCAGATGATGAAGAAGAAAGTGGAACGTAACCCGAAATGCAAGTACCAGGAATTTTAGAATATCAAAGTAACGTGTTTAATTTTTGATATAATTAAAAGATAAAGTATAGCATCTATAGCACTAAAAATGAACTTATAAATATTCAGGATTGTAAGTATCAGAAATTCAGTTTTCTTCGACATAACCTCAAAATTGTATTTCATTCGTATTTTAATTTTACAGACGATTTCAGAGCTAAATTTAGAGTTGAATTTATTATTTTTAAAGAAAAATGGTAATAGTTAAGTCATTCTTATCTTGTAGTTTCAGTTTTATAGCAATAATTCAGATATTTTGTATTAATTAAATAGTTATTTTGATGATTTCGAAAATTTGAAGCGCAGAAACATTTTTTTCAATTCAAGATTCGAAATTTTAAGCTTATAGTTTTAAAAAGATTTCAATGGTTACATATTTTAAAGCGTTTTAATTTGAATTTTCCAAAAACTTGAAATTTCAATACTTTTCGAAAATACCCCGTTTGAACTCAGAATTAAATTTCTTTTGAGAAATTCCCGGCTCCAATCCAGAATTTAAATTCTTTTTGAAATTTCCCGTTCTAGGTCAGATGCTGTTAATATTAAAAAATTCCCTGTTCCAATCCAGAATTTTAATTCTTGTCGAAAATTACCCGTTCCTGTTCCAACTGAGAATTTGTTTAAATTTGAAAATTCCGTTTCAACACAGAATTATGATTCTTTTTAAAAATTTCCCGTTCCAGTCCAGAATTTTAATTCTTTTGGCGAATTACCCGTTTCCAATAAAAATTAGAATTATTAAAAAAAATTCCCTCTTCCAATTCAGAATGTTAATTCTTTTCGAAAATTTCCAGTTTTAGCTCAGAATTAATATTCTTCTGAAAACTTCCTTGTTCTGGTCCAGGATTTTAATTCTTTTTGCGAATTACCCGTTTCGACTCAAAATTAGAATTATTTTTAAGTTTTTGCGTCAATATTTGGCACTTGAATAAAAAATATAGTTCACTTCATTAATTTTTCTTGTTATAAAATTATTATTATAAACAAAATTATAAGAAATTATAAATTTCAAAAATGGCTCTTAACGGGAAATTGGTCGGAGCCAGGTCGGGTACCGATCGGGTGGCCAGGTCGGGCGCCAGATCTGGGCCCGGTCTGGGCCATAGCAAAATTTCTACACGGATATATTTTTAGGTAAAAATTATTTTTTTTTATTGAAAAGGGTACTATTATATTTTTGGTTTGGAATTCATCTGGTTTGGTTACAAATTTGTTAAAAATAAATTTTTTAAACTGACAATTAAACTTTTCAATTTGGGTTGAAAATTTATCTTTTTTAGTTGAAAATTTAACTGTTTGGTTGAAAATTCGTCTTTCTTGGTAGGAATTTAATCTTCTTGGTTGAAAATTGAGCCTTTTTGGTTAAAAATGGATTTGTTTGGTTGAAATATCGACTGTTACTATGCTTAGTTGAGAATTCATCTTTTTTGCTTGAAAAATCGATCATTCGACTTAAATTTGAACAATTTTTTGAAAACATTCATTTTTTTATTGAGGATCGATAATTAGAGTTGGAATATCAACTATTCGCTTTTAGAAGAACCTTTATGTTGAAAATTCTACTGTATCGTAGAAAATTCGTCTTTTTGATTGAAAATTTAACAATTTTGTTGATAATTTGTTTTTTTTTTGTTCAAATTTTTTTTTATCAGATTTTTCATCTGAGAATTAAACTATTTCATGTTTGGTTGAAACTTTAGCCTGTATATTGTATAATTTGAAAATTCAACGGTTTGTTAGAAAAGTAGCGTATTTTGTTGAAAACTCGTCTCTTTGGGTAGAAAATTAATCTTGTTTGTTGAAAATTTAACTTTTTGATTGACAATTCAATTATCTTGTTGAAAATTCACCTTTCTTGATTGAAAATCATCTTTTTTGTTAAAAATTCATTTTTTTAGATTTGCAAGGCCGCTGTTTTTTAAAACATTCGAGTTTTTCGCTTGAAAACTTTACTTTTTTGTTGAAAATTCATCTTTCTTGGTAGAAAATGATTTCTTTTCAATAAAAATTCAACGGTCTTCTGAAAAATGGTCTGTTTGTCTTGAAAATTCAAATATTTTATTGAATTGTAATCTTTTTTGTGCGAAAATTCGACTATATTATTGAAGATGTATCTTTGTATGCTGAAAATTCAACTATTTGGTTAGAAATTCAACTATTTTGTTAAACATCTAATTATTTTTGCAAAATTTAATCATATTTAAAGTTATAATAATAATATAATAATATGCAGTTGGCCTAGAATTGAAAGAATGCAAGGCGAAAGTGTTTAGAAAAAAAAGTTTGTTAAATCAAAATAATTTTCTGATAGTTGTGGGTAAAAGATGATCTTTAAGATTTTTTAAATCTTTTGAGTTGAAAATAATTTGCGAAAATCGTAAAACTCATTGCTTCCAGACGTAAATCCCAATGCATTCCTACTAACTAGAACAAATTATTATTCATGCGCAATTAAATCGGACATATAATTATTTGTGTATACCATTAATGTAATTTTTAAATATCCGAAAATAAATATTTTTTATTATAATATATAATTTTTAGTTTATTTATTTATTAATGTGGATTTATTTCGGATTTTCCAATATTTTAATAAACAAATCATGTGTTTTAATGAACTTCTCATAAAGGGTGTAGGTAAAATTAATAAAATAATGCCTAAGTTATTGAATGAAACATTTTTTGTATACATATATGAGTTTTTAGTGAAAGTTAAGTATTAAACATACATATGCTTTCACCGCAACAACAAATTAATAACAATTTTTTAATAAAAAATAATCAATTTTATATATAACTATACATAAATTTCTTTTGCCTCTTAGTATTTGTCATATGTTATTTCAAGTTCAAAAAATGAAATTTGTTAAAAATCATTTATAAAATCGAGGAAAATATGCTAATGTTAATTAAAACTAATCTTGGAAAAGAACTCGAGGTGAACTTTTCAAAAAAATATTTCGGGTTTTCTTTATTTGAGAATAACTATTTAGAGTTGAATGTTTGCCTTTTTCTCTTCAGGTAAAAGTTACAATTCTCATTTAATTCTGATGCTGTTGCGCTTATTTTATTCCTTAAAAGATTCTCTTTAAATCTCATTGGTACGTTTTTAGTTAAAAAATTTTATTTATGAAAACCTATTATTTAGAAAAATTACGATTTTATATTTCTAAATACCAGTTTTTGAATAAAAACGTACCAATGAGATTTGCAGAGAATCTTCCAAGGAATAAAATAAGCCCTACAGCATTAGGATTAAATAATATTTTTACAAATCATTTTTAACAACGTTTATTTTTGAGCTTGAAATAACTTTAGTTCATGTTTAATTTAAAAACAAGTATAATGAAGATTCCCTTTTCGTCTGAAATCTTAAGCTAAATTTCATGAAAATAGTTATGCCGAAAAGCAAATTTTTAAATGAATTCATTAAAATTAATTAAATTTGTTTACAATGTATATTTTTGGTTCATTTTTTTAAACTTGAGAATTTGAAAATCAGGGTGGCCGTTCTAATCACAGACAAAATTTCCCGGTCATATCCCGATTTTTTCCCGATTCGCTAACATTTTTCATGATCAATGAAAGTAAAAAATTCTAACGCTTAAGCTAAAAATGTGTCCATTTGAATTAATAAAAACTGAATTGCTAATCATTTTAAGCAATTTTAAGCTTGAAATATTAAAAATTGAATTGAATATTTTTATTTTAAATAGTTTAAAAATCCTTGAAAAGCCTTAAAATTTTATTTCAAAATATTGAAAAATCTACACGTTGTTTTACATTTTTTCAAATTATGAATTAATTAGAAAAAATTTTCAGACCTTCTAAACATCTTTCAAAATGATTCGCATTCTTCCTAAAATTTCGTTTAAATCCTACCAAATTAAAAATATTTCCTTAAAGTCTTCCAGATTCATTTTTGACAATTTGAGAAATCTTTTTAAATCTTTTTAAATATTCTCTTGAAATTAATTTTTCAAAATAAAAAGTCATTTTCAATTTTCCTAGGAATCTTGAGAAAAAGGTTTTTTATTCTTTTGAAGCCTTCCACAAGTCTTAAAAATCTTCTAAATTTTTTGTTCGAAACCTGCACAAATCTGAATTTGGTTTTAAATTAGGCCGTTGGTAATAATAATAGGTGTTCAATATTCATTATACATCAAAATTCAACAATTTTGCGTGCAAATTACATTTTTTGAAATACACCAATTAAAATTGTAACGTTCAAAGTTTAGGTTTTTTATTCAATTTTGAATATTTGATTTACAATTACTGATTTTCAATAAACAGTCAAAAATTTCTAAATATTACGCAATTGTTATTTTTCCTAATCAAAAAATTTCAAATTTTAGACTAAAACAATATTTTTGAAATTGATAGAAGTCTTCAAGTATGAATATATTGTTTTGAAGTTATTTTACAATTTTAAATAGTTTATAAAGTTTCAATCATGCGTTTACATTTGTTTAACTACTAAGACTTTCCAATTTAAACAGTTTAATCTTTAACGTTAAAAACTGGAAATTCTTGAATTTTGAACCACGGATACTTTGGAGCATGTATAAATAGATGCAGATTTTTACATCTAAAAGCAAATTTTTTTGTTAGATATACCCTAATGTTTTAAAGTTGGATCAGGCGGTATTTTCTATACTTTAACGTTCCAGAGTTGGATCAGGTGGTATTTCTTATACTGTAATATTTTAATGCTGGGTGAAATGAGAAATGCATCCAAATTCGCTTTATTGAATATGGCCTAACATTTTAGAGTTGGATCGGGTGGTATTTTATATTTTGTCACACCCTAATATTGCAGAGTTGTGTGGGAAAGGATAATAATAAAAAATATCTTCATTAGGTATACCGCAATATTTTCGGATTGGATAAGGCGGCATTTTATATAGCCTAAAATTTAAGAGTTGGATCAGGATGTATTTTTTATATCTTAATACTGTAGAGTTTTGTAATGTGATAAATAGATAAGATGATATTTGCTGTATTCCAATATCATATTTTAGAGTTGAATCAGGTGGCATTTGGTATAACATAATGTTATAGAATTGTTTGGGATATGAACTTAATCAAAAATCGTGTTATTAGAAATTCCATAATATTTTTAATTTGGATCAGGCCGTATTTGCGAAACCCTTATGTTTTTTGATTTTTGAGTAAGACTAGGTGGTATATGTTATACCTAATATTGTAGAGATATGTTGGGTAAGAGATGGGTTATAAATAGCTTTATTAATATACTATAATATTTTTCAGTTGGATAAGGCGGTGTTTGTTATACCCTAACATTTTCGAGTTGCATACGGGGACCAATTGTTCAAAAATAGCTTGCTAGATATACCCTAATATTTTTCGAGTTGGATCAGACGGTAGTTGTTTTATTCTAATTCTTTTTTGTTAGATTAGGCGGTATTTGTTTTTCCCTACAATTTTAGAGTTGGATGAAGTGAAAAATGGATCAAAATTCGCTTTATTAAATATGCCCTTGTATTTTAAAGTTGGATCAGGCGGTATTTGTTATACCCTAATATTTTAGAGTTGGATCAGGCGGAATTTGCTATACACTAATATTTTCGAGTTGAGTCAGGTGGTAGTTGTTATACCACATTTCTTTCGAGTTGAAGCAGGCAGTTTTTGTTACACGCTACAGTTTTAGAATTCCATGGGGTTGGGCAGTTGATCAAAAATCGCTTTATTAGCTAAACTCAAATATTTTAAAGTTGCATGAAATCAAAAATGGGTGAAAAAATCGGTATTGATCAATTATAATGAAATAGTTATTAAAATATTCAATACAGCCAAAAAATAACTAAACAATTCTCTAGGTCAGATATACCTTAGAAATTAATTTAACCCAGAGGTCACTGATCTTAAATCATGCATCTGGAACATGATGTACAAAAATATGAATCCGAAGAGCGTAATGTCGAACCGCAAGCTTTGAAACCTGGTTTTTCGAATTTTTGCCGTAGCTCGGAGAAGAGAAAGAGTACAAGCAAAAGATTCCGATAAAAAAGGAAGTACAAGGAGGAAACACTCGAGTATCCTGAGGACGTCGGGTTACCCGGGCCTGGCTTGTTCCCCACGTGAAACTCGTGACGGCGGCTCGATTACACGAAGTAAGCAGCCGCGGAACCAACTCATAGAAACGAGGCATAATGTCCTGCTGCTCTTGTCCTCCTCTCACCCACTCAACCCTTTGCTTTCTCTCTTCTTGTCTCTCCTGTGACCCGCGGCCCGCCGGGTTAGATTCCTACGTAAAACGTATACACAATGCAAGTTATTGCGGCATCGCTACAACCGGCGCCAGCGGCGCTAGAGCGCATAAATCCTGGACCAAGAACTGCCCTAAGTCTTCTCCCAAGGACCTGCCGACCGAAAGATCTGTACCTTCGTCTTTTGAGCCTCTCGATTTGCCAATAACCGATTTTCAAATCAAGATGATTTGCATCCTAGATGAATTTATTTTATTCGCGGATGATATCAACCGAGCACGTTACCATCCGCGCTACATCCCTTCCTTAGTGATGCTGTTCGGTACGATACTGTCTCTGCATCGTATCGGAAAATCCCGGTTTTTCTCGACCGGTATCGGTTTGGTATCGGAACGATTTGGTATCGGAAACCGAGATATCGCTCGGTATCATCTCAGGATTCTGAGACTACTCAGTGGGCAAAAAAATTAAGGATGTCCTAGAGAAGTCTTCGGGACACCACTAACAAGGGAAGGGCACGACCTTGGGAATTTATTTTGGGATGAGACTTCGTGTAATAATTGTACTTGTTCAGGGTATTCACCGCTTACACTAATAACGCGCAACGCTCAATCGTCTTGAAAAAAACTATGTTCGAAAATTCAAACTCAGCTTATATACCAGTAATTTTTTCCGCTGCCGAACGGCTCAATAGCCTAATCGGTTACGTGTCTGCTTACCGCGTGAGCGCTCGGGGTTCGAATCCTGTGTTCGAATTGATTTTTTTTTTTATTTATTTAATTATTTTTGTAATTAAATAAACTCATTATTTAATAATACCTACTTTTTAAATAAAAATAATTTTACTTTTCTAGCGAAGAGACTCCTTAAATTTTAAATCATTGTAATTATTCTATTATTCAAAATTCGATATAACTAATAGTTACGATATTTATAGATAGTATGTATAAATACTTGTCATTAAAATCTAATTAAGTTTTAAATGTTTTTATGATGATTACCATTCAGGGTCATGTTTATAATGAAAAATGTATATAAAATAAAATGAAATAACACAAATGAAACTTATTATTTATTAATAAATATTATTATAGCGATTAGTTATAACGTATTTTCAATGATAGCATAATTACTATGATTTAATTATGATTTAAAATTTAAGGAGTCTCTTCGCTACCAAAGTAAAATTATTTTTATTTAAAAAGTAGGTATTATTAAATAATGAGTTTATTTAATTACAAAAATAATTAAATAAATAAAAAAAAAATAAAAAAATCAATTCGAACACAGGATTCGAACCCCGAGCGCTCACGCGGTAAGCAGACACGTAACCGATTAGGCTATTGAGCCGTTCGGCAGCGGAAAAAATTACTGGTATATAAGCTGAGTTTGAATTTTCGAACATAGTTTTTTTCAAGACGATTGAGCGTTGCGCGTTATTAGTGTAAGGGGTGAATACCCTGAACAAGTACAATTATTACACGAAGTCTCATCCCAAAATAAATTCCCAAGGTCGTGCCCTCCCCTTGTAAGACGTCTTTTGGAACATGTCTTTTGGACATCCTAGGGATGCTCTTAAGACGTCTAATGTCAATACGAAAGGTATCCCGAGAACCTCCTATGTCTTTAGGACGTCTGACCTGCCGACCGAAAGATCTGTACCTTCGTCTTATGAGCCTCTCGATTTGCCAATGTTCGATTTTCAAATCAAGATGATTTGCATCCTAGATCAATTAATTTTATTCGGGGATGATATAAACCGAGCACGTTACCATCCGCGCCACATCCCCTCCTTAGTGATGCTGTTGGATACGATACCGTCTCTGCCTCGTAACGGAAAATCCCGGTTTTTCTCGACCGGTATCGGTTTCTGAGAGTCCAGTATCGGTTTGGTATCGGAACGATTTGGTATCGGAAATTGAGATATCGCTCGGTATTGTCTCAGGATTCTGAAACTACCCAGTGAGCAAAAAAATTAAGGATGTCCTAGAGACGTCTTTTGGAACACGTCTTTTGGACATAATAGGGATACTCTTAAGACGTCTAATGTCAATACGAAAGATGTCCCGAGAACCTCCTATTTCTTTAAGACATCTGACCTGCTGATCGAAAGATCTGCACCTTCGTCTTTTGAGCCTTTCGATTTTCCAATATCCGATTTTCAAATCGAGATGATTTGCATCCTAGATCATTAAGCCATTTCCCTTTTAGGGTAGGCGTGACACTACCCGATTCGGGTAGTGTTTCTAGGTGGATAGTTTCTTGTAGTAAATAACTACTACAAGTGTGGGCTCACCACACCAATTACACCAGATCAATTTATTTTATTCGCGGATGATATAAACCGAGCACGTTACCATCCGCGCCACATCCCCTCCTTAGTGATGCTGTTCGATACGATACTCTCTCTGCATCGTATCGGAAAATCTCGGTTTTTTCTCGTACCGGTATCGGTTTCTGAGAGTCCAGTATCGGTTTGGTATCGGAACGATTTGGTATCGGAAACCAAGATATCTTTCGGTATCGTCTCAGGATTCTGAAACTACCCAGTGGGCAAAAAAATTAAGGATGTCCTAGAGACGTCTTCAGGATACCCCTAAGACGTCTTTTAGAGCATATCTTTTGGACATCCTAGGGATGCTCTTAAGACGTCTAATGTCAATACGAAAGATGTCCCGAGAACCTCCTATCTCTTTAAGACGTCTGACCTGCTGATCGAAAGATCTGCACCTTCGTCTTTTGAGCCTTTCGATTTTCCAATATCCGATTTTCAAATCAAGATAATTTCCATCCTAGATCAATTTATTCCATTTGCGGATGATATAAACCGAGCACGTTACCATCCGCGCTACATCCCCTCCTTAGTGATGCTGTTCGGTACGATACTGTCTCTACTTCGTATCGAAAAATCTCGTTTTTTCCGTACCGGTATCGGTTTCTTAGAGTCCAATATCGGTTTGGTATCGGTAACCGAGAGTCTTCAGGACATCCCTAAGACGTCTTTTGGAACACGTCTTTCGGACATCCTAGGGATGCTCTCAAGACGTCTAATGTCAGTATGAAAGATGTCCCGAAAACCTCCTATGTCGTTAAGACGTATTTAGGACATCTTTAGGACACTGGATGGTGAGTTCCTAGGGAAAAACAGTAGACCGGGAACGGCGACGAATTTGAAGTATCTGAGTACCAAGAACCTTTTTTTGTAATGTAAAGTTCTGAACGCTTAAATGAAGGAAATATATTTTCCCAATTCTCTTTCCTCGAGAAATATTGTTTCTATTACAGATAAAAATATGTACTATAAGTTTCTTTTATAACTACGTTATTTTTAATAAAATGAACAACTGTTTGTACTGTTCCTAGTTTGGAAAGAAATTAATAAAAAATTTCATTAACTTGAACGTTGAGAACTTCAAGCATATTTCCTTCTGGATTTTTAAACAATTTCTCAATCGTTTTTACCGAATCATCTGAAAATGAAGACGGAATATGTGAATCTGTCTCATTCTAAAAATATTTTTCTAAATCAACGAAAAACATTCTGTAAAATTGATTTAAAGATGAAACAAACGTCCACTTGCGAGCTAAGGTGGTACTGAACTGAAGAATTTTGACTAAAATGAATTATTCTGCGTCCTTGTGTCACTGCATCGACATTTTTAAGAGCTCTGATGCTCATAATTTGTAAAAATAAATTTGTCTAATCAGTGAAATACGGGTTGTTTATAATCCCTTAAGAAACAACATCTTCTGTCCCGAAACGATTCTGTGACTTCAGAATAAGATACGATACCGATATGCTACTGCACTTTTTGATGTTTTTCCGATACGACACGAAACCGAGCGATACCAAATACTGTTAGGTTAGTATCGGAAAATATCTTTCGGCAACATCACTACCCCTCCTCTTACCAAATACAGTTTTAGCCTCTTTAAAATACTTGAATTCAACCTTGCAAGAACTGCCTTCTTTTATAGCAGGACTAAACTCAACTAATGGTGTTGGTGGTGACAAAGGAGGTTTCTCCTAATAAATAATTTCTCTCATGCTCCCTGTAGATCTGGCGATGATAACCCGCCTGAAATACGCCGGTCGCAGATCTCTTTGGGGAGGCATACGAACCTAGACACCCAGGGATGAACTCGTCGAGTGCACAAACCTGCATCAGCAAACTCATAAATACACGGAGAGAAAGAGTCCCTGGATTGCCCCAACCCTCTTACCCTCCCTCACACCCTTCACTCATTCCAAGAGAAAAGGACGAGAGGATCCAGGTTCTCCATAGCAGGGTGGTATGGTAGGTCGCTATAACCAGCTGCCTTTAGCAAGGAGTAGGTGGTCATTTGGAATACGCGACGACACGTGGTGTGGTTGTGGGTTGGGGCAAGTGGAAAGGCCTTCGGTCGCCCGTGGGGGCACCCATCCCCCACAGCCAATATAAGAGCGCAATTAAAATGCCGCGCTAGCGCCACTCAACGGCAACCGCCGATAAATAAACTCGCCCTCTTTCTCGCTCTTCCGGCCTTGTTCTCCAGCCGCCTCTCTTTTTCTCCAGCAGGAGGTGAATAAGTGTGCGGAGGACTGCTCGGAGGACGATTGTGTCGTGGTAGGGGGGTGGCGCGGCGGAGGGCTGGAGGACTTGTGTGTATGGTTCTGGTCCCACTGGTCCTGGTGCTGCTGTTGGTGCTCTCTTGCCTTCTGCCTTTGGCACTGCTCACAATAAAAAGGTGGAGACGCCGAGGCTCTGCGGCCATGTTCCTCATCCCCGTGTCCACCACTCGCAAGCTCACCTACACAATACACATACACATACACACTTAGCTGAAAAAAGGGCCGCGTAATGTATGGCCGCGATCTAATTGTCGGAATTATCCAAGCCGTATACGTACACAAGGTGGTATCAAGAAAATGGCGGTTGATGCGCTCTTCTGCGAGTAATGGCAATACGGTGGTCTGATCCTCATTGTTGTCAAGAACTTTTTCTACTTGGAGCCAGTAATCATTCTCGGGACAAAGAAAAAAGTTTACTTCGAGTTAAAAAGTTGACTGTGACAGGATTGAAAAATTAACTAATTTTTTGGAACATACTGTTTTATTTATATACATATTAGAATGATTTATTTTATGAGGCAAAAAAAATTTTGTTTTATCTAATCGCACACACGTTCTGTTGGTATCTTTATATGTCGAAGTGAGCTGTGCGAAAGGAGAAGCCGTTTGGATAACGTTTAGAGGTTTCCTAATGACATTAATTGTAGTTTATGTGACAAAAGTGAACAATTTCTATTAAAATACCTCCTCAGTATTCATTAATTTCATTAGTTTCTTTGGAGAACTTGATTTTTCGATTTCAAGAGGTAAAAATTAGTCTTCACCAGATAAAATATGTTTAAAGAATGTATGTTTCGAGTATGTCCGATAAAAAACAAAACCTTCGCCTGGACCGTTATTGAAAAAATCCATTTTTGATGTAAAAAATCGAAACTTCCAGTTTTGTTGAAAATGAAACGAGATATGAAAAAAAGTCAATCAAGCAAAATTGTTTCATGGACTCTACCAAAAAGTCTCCCAGAAAAATCTAGAGCATATGAAGTATGGTTCAAGTATGTATCGAGAATGTTTTTCGTATTTATTATTCTCATTTCGTTTCTTTAAAAACTTTGATTTTTCGATTTTAAGACGGAAAAAGTGGCTTTTCATCGTTTTATACGATTTTTTTATTATTTCTCGATTTTGTAGTCGGGATCACTTAAAACTGTTTTTCTGGTGAAACCCAAAATATTTTCCTTAGCCGTTTATGGAAAAATCCATTTTTATATAAAAAAATCGAAAATTCCAATTTTTCTTGAAAACAAAGCTACATATGAAAAAAGTCAATAGAGAACAATTGTTCTTTGAAAAAATTTCTACAAAAATGCCTCTTGCGTATTCATGAATCTCATTTAGATTTCTTGAAAAACTTCATTTTTCTATTTTAAGAGGTAAAAATTGATTTTTCAGAGTTGTATACGAGAGAGAAATCTGGAACAGGTATAGTATGTTTCAAGAATATATGTTTCAGTTATGCGTCAAAATTTTTTTTTTATTTTGTATCCGGGATCTCTTAAAACTATTTTTTAATAAATACCAAAATTCTTGGCCAGACCATTTTTGAAAAAATCCATTTTTAATTTGAAAAACTAAAATTTTCCAGTTTGTCCAAAAACGAAGCGAGATATAAAAGCAAGTTAGAAAAGCAAAATTGTTCCTTGATAAAATGGCTACAAAAATTTTAGGAGGTAAAAAATGAGGTTTTCACAGTTTCATATCACAGAAAAATCTAGAAGAGATAAAGTATGCTTCAAGTATGTATCAGGAATTTTTTTTATCGATTTTGTATCTGAGATCTCTTAAAAATTTTATTAGATAAACCCCAAATTCTTTACCCTGATAGTTTCTGAAAATATTCACTTTTGATTTAAAAAAATTGAGATATCCAGTTTTTCTCAAAAGCGTAGCGAGATATGAAAAAAGTCAAAAAAGCAAAATTTTCCTTTGGAAAAATTTCTACAAAAAAACATTAGCATTTATTAATCTCATTTAGTTTCTTTGAGAAACTTT
The DNA here is from genome assembly GCA_932195095.1 of Andricus curvator. Classification (NCBI taxonomy): domain Eukaryota; kingdom Metazoa; phylum Arthropoda; class Insecta; order Hymenoptera; family Cynipidae; genus Andricus; species Andricus curvator. The sequence continues at coordinate 165,213 of CAKNYM010051512.1, forward strand.
ATTTTCCGATTTTAAGAGAAAAATCTAGAACAGATTAAGTATGATTTAAATAGCCCAAGGATAGTTATTTCGTCTTAAACACTACTATAGTAGTAGCAGAAATTTCAGAGTGGCCCTGGTCGGGGCCAGATCTGGCCCCAATCGGGTATCCCAGTTAGGGCCAGACTCGAAATGAAACGCCTAATCCGATCAGGGCCTGACTGGGGTATCCATCAGGAAGGCCCGGTCTGGCCCTGACCAGGCCCCTTCTAATTTCTATTTATAAAAATATCTTTAAAATATAATTTATTTAATAAAAAAGTGAATAATCAATTAAGAATATCAAACTTTATTATTTGAATATTTGAAAACAATTATCGTTAATTTTACAGAGTTTTAAAGTCTTTGTAATCTGTCGCATCAGCTATCCTTGTAACGTATTCAACAATAAACTTTATATAAATATTTTGAAAAATATTCTGAAACTTGTCGTTAGATTCATTTATTTTGTTGAAAATTCATATTTTTGGAAGAACATTAATCTTCTTGGTCGAAAATTTATCCTTTTTGGTTAAAAATTTAACAATTTTGTTGAAAATTGGTATTTTTGATCAAAGTTAATTTTTTATCAGAGTTTTTATTTGAAAATTTAACTATTCCATTTTCAGTTGAAACTTTTATCATGTATATTTTATGATATAAAAATTCGACTATTTCGTAGAAAATTTAAGAATTTTGTGGAAAAGTCGTCTTTTTGGGTAGAAAATTATTCTTGTTTGTTGAAAGTCGAACTTATTGGTTGAAAATTCAACGATTTGGTAAAAAATTCATATTTATCGTTAAAAATCGTCTTTCTGGGTAGATAATTATTCTTATTTGTTGCAAGTTCAACTTTTTGGTTGATAATTCAACTATCTTGTTAAAAATTCATATATTTTGTGGAAAAGCCATCCTTGCGGGTATAAAATTATTCTTGTTTGTTGTCAGTTAAAATTTTTGGTTGATAATTCTACTAGCTTGTTGAAAATCTATCTTTTTTATTGAAAATGATTTTTTTTGTTAAAAATTAATTTTTTTTTTTTGAGTAATTGTTTTCTAAAATATTAGACTTTTTACCTTACAAACTTTACTCTTTCGCAGAAAATTCAGCTTTCATGGTAGAAAAGTTAGCTTTTTTGGTTGTAAATAAAAGTTGTTGATCAAAAATCAACTGGTTTCTAAAAAATATCTTTTTCTTCTTGAAAATTCTAATATTTGATTGAAATTTAATCTTCTTTGTTTCAAAATTCGACCATTTTATTGAAAAGTTTTTTGGCACGTGGAGCGAAGAATAAAAAAGTGAGGTTATAATGCCAAAAAGTTACAGCATTAAGTCTATAGGTACCTTTATAGCATACTAAAAAAAATAGTGGGATCTTTTTGTACAATTGGTTTCAATTCTGGATCCTAATTCTCAAACTAATTAACATTTTCACGCAAAGGCGAAACATAAATGATCTTCAAAATGTCGACGCTTTCTTGAAGTACACTGTCGTAAATCTTGGAGAGCTGGATAATTCTAGTGGATAATTCTAGTTTGATATGAACACTTCACCCCGGTGTAAAAACTTTGCGTAAATGATTAACGAGGTGAATTGAGAATTATTGAAAGCGATTTATCCACATGACTTTACCGGTTTATCTGTTTACTGTTCGTCACTTTTACAAAGTTGTCTTCCTTCCGTCCGTTCGTTGCCAAATAATCGAACGGAAGACTAATCGAATACATTCGAGATTAGCGCGGCAAATTCAAATCTAAATAAGTATACAACTCTAAAAAGATTTGAAAAACACAATAATTAATACTAACTTGATAATTGTATATTTATTAACTGAAAATTAGTTGAATATTCACTAATGAAGACAGGGAGTAATTTTAAATTTAATCAATTCTAATTTTTAAACTAACCCGATCGGGGCCACGTCGGGAATCAGGATCAAATTAAGCGATTTCTCCACGGGTATTGTTTATATCTGTCTATGATTATAAAAAAATTCAGCGTTTGAAAATTCTCCAGTTTCTCCCCGTTTAATGAGAAAAATGTGTTGGTTATAGAATCCGACCCTCAATTTTGTTCTCTTGACTTACCTTCATACTTCCTTTCATTTTCTCGAAAAACGGGAAATTTTTATTTCTTGAATTTTAAAATAAATTCTTCCAAAAACAGCCCGACAAAGATTTTTTTTTCTGAAAATAGTTGGAAGGCGCCCTAGTCACAAGATCGAGAAACACATTCTTGGTGTTCGCGCTTGTTGGTGGAAGTAGATCCAACCGGACTGTGACCATAGTAATATCCAAAATATCAAGTAAAAAATAAATATGATACGAAGTTTCGATTTTCTTACACAATACTTCATATTCTGAGGGTAAAGCTTGATCTCTAGAGAATGAAGTGAGCATACACAATAACGTGAAAGGATACGCGAAGCTGGCAACGAGGGATCTGATGACAGGGATTGGGGGATGAAAGGTTGTGGTAGTGGAAGGGGGAGGGGAGGGGGAGGTCAGTCGTATTAATATCGCATATCGGACAGGCATACCGCAGGTCGTCCACCATAGCCGATATGAAATCATCGCGCCGCGAGGGAGTGCTTCGCAAATAGTAGAGTATAATTGGAATCCATTCGGCAAACATGATATCCGCACACTAATCAATCTGTCGCGACGTTTCTTACGTACATGTCACTCATAATCCATAAACATTATATCCAGTGGTGTAGACATAAAAGAAAAAGTGGCCTGGCGGTACTTTTCCTAAACTACGTTACCAGTTTGAGGGTAATATTTCCGAGTAAAAGTTAATTTTTTTATTGAAAAGGCTACTATTATATTTTTAGTTTGGATATCATGGATGAAAATTCATTACATGTTTGGGTGAAAATGAATTTTTTCAACTAACAATTAAACTTTTCAATTTTTTCTCAAATTTTTTGTTTCTTAAAAAGTTAACAATTTGATTAATAACTTATCTTTTTACATTCTCATCCAGAGAAGGTATTTGATTCGTGTAAAATTTGACGCCCTCCGTTTTTGTCAAATGTCCACGTTTTGAGTCATTCCGAACCCAAAAAAACCGGTTTTTACAAAATGTCTGTCTGTCTTAGTCTGTCTCTCTGTCTGTAGATTTTTAGTTTGTTAGCACGATAAATTTTGAAAGAATTGACAGATTGGATTGGGCTTTGGTATACTCTTCAAGTATCCGAAAATAAAGGTCAAGTTCGTCAGCCAGCCATTTTGGATAAAAATTCAAAAAGTGAGCGCTTTTTCAAAATTTTTGAGACCACTTTTTTTTTCAAAATTTGAAAATTATATGTGCGGCAGTTCACAGCACATAAAAATTTAAACAATTTATTCAAATGACATTTTTCGATCAAATGCAAATTTCCAGAGTTACAGCATTTTCAAAATCCAAAAGAAGAAACGACAATTCACATTTTCAGCCAAAAAACGCACGATACGAAAAAAAGTCAGGACAAGAAAAATGTTTCTTTTTGCACGCCCTACAAGATTGTTGTAACGTCTCTTTGAATTTTCTCAAAAAATCGAAAATTCACATTTTTATTGCACAAAAAAAAATGAAAAATCCAAAATTTTAATTTTACGGTCAAACTAGGCAAGATATGACAAATGATGATCAAACAAAATTTGTGCATTGAAAAAAGATCTACTGATTTGTTATTAGTCAATTTTTGATAGGATATGCAGTTTTTTTCTTATTTGTAAAAAATAACATTAACAGTGAAAAAATCAGCCCGATAAGTGGGCACATTCTCATCAAAACTTTCCTTATTTAATTCATTTTTCATCTCGTGTGTGGGTTTTCAAAATTTTTTTTTTTATTTTCCTAATACTATTTCTAACGATTAAAACAATAAAATAGCTGTCATTAATGCTCATGGTACTTGAAAATTTGTATTTTTACATTCTCATCCAGAGAAGGTATTAGATTTGTGTAAAATTTGACCCCCTCCGTTTTTGTCAAATGTCCACGTTTTGAGACATTCTGAACCCAAAAAACAGGTTTTTACAAAATGTCTGTCTGCCTTAGTCTGTCTCTCTGTCTGTAGATTTTTAGTTTGTTAGCACGGTAACTTTTGAAAGAATTTACAGATTGGATTGGGCTTTAGTATACACTTCGAGTGTCCTAAAATGAAGGTCAAGTTCGTCATCCAGCCATTTTTGATGAAAATTCAAAAAGTGAGCGCTTTTTCAAAATTGTTGAGACCACTTTTTTCAAACTTTGAAAATTATATGTGCGGCAGTCCACTGTAGTCAAAAATTCAAACAATTTATTTCAATTACATTTTTCAATAAAATGAAAATTTTCACAGTTACAGCATTTTCAAAATCCAAAAGAAGAAACGACAATTAACATTTTCAGCCAACCAACGCACGATACGAAAAAAAGTCTAGGCAAGAAAAAGGTTTATTTTTGCACGCCCTACAAGATTATCGTAACGACTCTTTGAATTTTCTCGAAAAATCGAAAATTCACATTTTTATTGCACAAAAAATAATGAAAAATCCAAAATTTTAATTTTACGGTCAAACTAGGCAAGATACGACAAATGATGATTGAACAAAATTTGTGCATTAAAAAAAGATCTACTAATTTGTTATTGGTCAATTTTTGATAGGATATGCAGTTTTTGTTTTATTTGTAAAAAATAACGTTAACAGTGAAAAAATCAGCCCGATAAGTGGGCACATTCTCATCAAAACTTTGCTTATTTAATTCATTTTTAATCTCGTGTGTGGCTTTCCAAAACATTTTTTCTTTTATGTTCTCAATACTATTTCTAACGATTAAAACAATGAAATAACTATCATTAATGCTCATGGTACTTGAAAATTTGTATTTTTACATTCTCATCCAGAGAAGGTATTAAACTTGTGTACAATTTGACTTTCTCCGTTTTTGTCAAATGTCCACGTTTTGTGACATTCTGAACCCAAAAAACAGGTTTTTACAAAATGTCTGTCTCTCTTAGTCTGTCTCTCTGTCTGTAGATTTGTAGTTTGTTAGCACGATAACTTTCGAAAGAATTGACAGATTGGATTGGGCTTTGGTATACTCTTCAAGTGTCCTAAAATGAAGTTCAATTTCGTTAGTCAGCCATTTTGGACGAAAATTCAAAAACTGAGCGCTTTTTCAAAATTTTTGAGACAACTTTTTTTCGAATTTAGAAATTCTATGTACGGATATTCATAGTACTCAAAAAGACAAACAATTTATCTCAATGACTTTTTTTTTGATAAAACAAAAATTATTGGAGTTATAGCATTTACAAAATTCCAAAAAACAAACGAAAATGAACATTTTAAGCCAAATTAGGGACGATATGAAAAAAAGTCTAGAAAAGAAAAATATTTATTTTTGGAGACCCTACAATATTGTTAAAAGACTTTTTTTAAATTCATTGAAAAATCGAAAATTCAAATTTATCGCACAAAAAAATAACGAAAAATCAAAAATTCCATTTTGTGGTCAAAATATACAAGATACGAAAAAAGATGAATCGAAAAAAATTGTGCACTTGAAAACTACCTACGTTATTAATCACTTTTTGATGGGACGCGTAGTTATTTTTTCATTTGTAAAAAACTGATTTAAGCATAAAAGAAATTAAATTTTTGGACAAACGACACAAACAAAAAGAAATTAATGGACAAAAGTTGTTCACTCAGAAAAGAGCTACAAATTTTCCATCAATCATTTTTTGATAAGATGCGTAATTTGTGTTCCAATCGTGAAAAATAACATTAACAATAAAAAAAAATTGTGGAAAAACGACGCAAGGTATGAAAAAAGATAAATAGACAAAAGTCGTTCAACCAAAAAAGATCTACAAATTTGTTATGAACTTTTGTTATAAAAATACATTTAAAATAAAAAAATTAACTTTTTGGAAAAACGATACACGATACAATAACATTTTATCTAACAAAGTTTTTCGCCTAAATTACATTTACAAATAAACTTAGAACCACTTAACGCTAGGATGCATATTTTTGGTTCAAATCGTAAAAAATAAAATTGAACATAAACAAATTAAATTTATGGAAAAACGACACAAGTTGCAATAAAATACATAATAACAAAATTGTTTTTTTTATACGATGTGCACTTTTTTTCAATTATAAAAACAAGAAAAGGAAAATACGTCTGTTTTTAATATCAATGTTTTTAAAACATTGGATTTTTTAGCTTGAAAACTTTACTCTTTTGTTGATGAACCATCTGTCATGATAGAAAAGTCATCTTTCTTGGTGTAAAATAATTTTTTTTGATGAAAATTCAACTGCCTTCCAAAAAATTTGCTTTTTGTCTTGAAAATTCAAATATTTGATTGAATTAAAATTTTTTTTTTCAATTCGACAATTTCATTGAAAATGAATCATTGTCTGCTGAAAATTCGATTATTTGGTTATAAATTCAAATATTACATTAAAAATCAAATTATTTTTGGAAATTTCAACTATTTTGTTAAAGTCATCATTTTTGGTCGAAAATTCAACTATGCTGTTAAAAATTAATCCTTTTGGATTGAAAATTCATCTTTTATGGTAGAAAAGTTATCCTGCTTGGTTGGAGATTAATCTTTCTTAGTTGAAAAGTAACTTTTTTTGTTAAAAAGTATATTAAAGAAAAACACGAGTTTTCAGAAAAATTAATTTATTTTCAAGCGAAAATGAAATAGTTATATTTTCAGTTAAAGAAATAAATTTTCAACTAAAAATATGAAAATTTGGCCAAATAGTGGATTTTTCAATCCAAAAGATGAATTTTGTATCACCAAAAAAAACGAATTTTCAACTAGTTTTTTTTGTCAATGAGAGAAATTGATTCTTAACAAAAAATAGAATAGTTAAATTTTTTACTAAACAGGTCATTTTTTTATTAAAAAGAATTACATCTCTATCAAAATAGGTAAATTTTCCACAAAAAATTGAATAGTTAAAGTGAATTTTCAACTAAAATTATGCATTTTCAACTAAATAAACAATTAATTTGCAACTAAATACATGAATTTCAAACTAAAAAGATCAATTTTCCACCAAAAATAAAGTAGGATAATTTTCAGTTAGTAAAATAAATTTTCAACCAAAAAAATAACGAATTTTCAACAAAACAGTTAAATTTTCAACTAAAGAAACGAATTTTTAACAAAAAAGATGAAATATCAACTAATGAGAGTACTCTTTTACCAAAAAGGACGGATTTCAACAAATAGTTAAATTTTCAACTAAAAATAGAATAGTTAAATTTTCAATTAAAACTTAATTTTCAATAAAATGAAAGTAAATTTTCAACAAAATATTATAATTTTCAACCATAAAGATTAAATTTATATCAAAAAATATAAATTTTCCACAAAATATGGAATAGTCAAATTTTCAGATAAAAAATTAATTCTAAATAAGAAAAAAATCATTTTAAACCAAAAAGATCAATTTTCAACCAATAAGATGAATTTTCTACCAAAGTAGATGAATTTTTAACATAATACATGAATTTTCAACCAAATATTTGAATTTTTAAAGGAATTTCTAACCAACAAGATGAATTAGTTACCAATGAGAAGATTAAATGTTCTCCCACAAAATTCGAATTTTCAATAAAATACAGGAACTTTAAATCAAATATTTAAATTTTCAACTTAAGAAGATAAATTATGAACCAAACATGTACGAGATAAGATTTCAGTTGAAACAATTATTTTGATCTAGAAAACATAATTATCAACAAAAGAATTAAATTTTGAACGAAAAAAAGGTTTGTGAACTAAAATGATGAATCATCAACCAAAGAAATGAATTTTTAACAAAGTAGTTCCGCTTTCAACTAAGTAGTTGAATTTTCTACCAAAAAAAGATGAATTCTCAACGAAAAACCTGATATTTTATATTTCAACCAAAAAGGATTTTAATTTTATACCAAAAATAGTTGAATTCAATCAAAAAAGATGAATTTTTCCCCAAATAGTTCAAATCTTCAACCAAAACAGATTTAATTTTCAATTTTGTTGTGAAAATATATGTATTAATTATGATATATATTTGTGTAAACAATAAATGCTTTAAATTCTCTATAAATGCTCTGTTCGAGCTGAAATGCTGAGTTAGTTGTTTTAGTTTTTGGCCATTTAAGAACTATAAGTCGACCCCTGTTTTCAAAAAACATTTTTAAAATCTACAGAAACGTCGGCAGAATTATTTCAGATATTTGAGGCTTTTTTACTCATACAAATAAACTAGAAAAAAAATTGACATTGTTGAAAATTGATAAATGTAAGCAAAGCCAATTTATAAAAACTGAGTTTTGTGTTTTTTTCAAATTATCTGTTTTCAAGCATGTCAATTTTTTTATAGTGTATTTGTATGTCTAGAAAAGCCTCAAATATCTGAAATAATTCTCCCGACGTTTCTGTATATTTTATAAATTTTTTTTTTAAAACAGGGGTCTACTGAGTCTCAATTATTTCCTAGAGAACATTCATTAAAAAACTGTCGACCCACCCTGCACTTCTTATTAACAAGAAAAAACAATTCGCTTAGGTTGGGAGGGGCATCAGGGGAGAGAGAAAGGAGTGAGTGTAGCAGAGTGTAGAGGGGTATAGGGGTTGAAGAAAGAAGGAGGGGGGTAGTTTTGACGAGAGAAAAAGAGGGGGTAAGTGGTGATTGAAATATGGAGAGGCGATGATGGTCAGTTGGAGAGAGTTCCGAAAGGCGTATGAGGCGGGAGAGATTTTTGCGCGGATTTGTTTATGCGGAAGGGATAAGAGCAGCGAAGAGGCAACGTGGGGCTAGTATAAGAAAGATATTGTACGGAAATGGGGATGAGGAGAAGGAGGAAAAGGAGGAGAAGGAGGATGAGGAGAAAGAGCAGGAGCAGGGCGAAGAGAAGGAGGAAAATAGACAAAGGAGGAGAAGGAGAAAGAGCAGGAGCAGAAGGAGGAGTGGAAGCAGGAGAAGAAGGAGGATAAGGAGGAGGAGGAGGCTAAGGAGGAGAATGACGAGGGGTGATGATGACCAGAGAGAGCAGCTAAGTGGTGCAGTTGGAAAGAGGAGAAAAGAGGTTGCAGGGTGAAGACGGCATGATGATAATCAGTTGGAGAAAGAGGCGAAGTTTTATGTGACGAGAGAGAAGGACATCTAAGGTCATATATACTATATATGACTGGGGAATGGTTGAATTGGTAGGCGCAGGTGTCTAAGCGGCCATTTAGAAAAAGGGGTTTGGTTAGGTGAATCGAGAGTGGGTTGAGCAGAAATTGTCTATTGTTATTTATATATTAATTACTTCAAAATTTTGAAGAGGGTTTGTTCAGTACGAGTAAGGGGAATTAAAATGAAAAGATTTGTATTTCGAAAGAAAGAGATACTGAAGAGGTTGGCGGGGACGACGAAAGCCAATTCAAGGAGGGCGCGAACGGTATATAATTCAAAAGGGGAGGTTATCTGAAAGGGGTACAGGAGGGGCAATGGTTGAACGGAGAGGGCAGGTCTCTAAGCGGCCATATTTTTTAGAATTTGAAAAAAGTTTGGTCTATAGGAGTTTAGGGAACTAAAATGGCTCAGAGGCAAATTTTAAAAGAGGAGAAGTGGGGTTCCAGAGGAGGAGGGGGCAATGATTACCAATTGCAGATAGAGGCACAAGGTTTGCGGCGAGAGGGGAGGGCGGCTAAGAGAGCCGAATTAAAATAAGGGAGGGAATTAAAATGACTACAAGGTAAATTTTTGAAGAGAGGCATAGAGGTTATAGAGCTAGGAAGGGGCGATGATGACCATTTGGTGAGTGAGGAGAACGGTTTACGAGAAGAGAGAGGGGGGCATCGGAAAATGATATATATGAGAGGCAGCAGTTGTTGAAATGGGAGGGTCAGGTGTCTAAGTAGGCATATAGGAGATGGAGTTAGGTTAGAAGAAGAGAGAGTGGGTTCTAGAGGCAATTGTCTACTTTTAATTATATTTAAATTACTTCATAATTTGAAGAGGGTTTGTGCTGTAGGAGTTTAGGGAATTAAAATATCCAGGATACTGAATTTGACAGTAAGACAGATGACAATCGTCACCAATCCACGCACTGTTCCAGACAGTGGTTGCCAGGTCCTCTAATATCCTCCTTTCTCAGCAATTTCCGAAATTAATAGCTGGCTAAGTGGCGGTTAAATTATTGCCTCGTAAATATCTCCGCGCCCTCTACGCCGTCCCGTTTCCGTTTCTGTCTCCGAAGAGGGTGGAACCTCCCCAATTGTGCTTACTTCTGTCCGTCGCTCTTTATTACTCGAGTTATGTGCTTTTCTATTTATTTCTCGATTTCTGATCCCAAATTTTAATTTTTATCGCAGTTCTCCTAGAATGACCAGAAATTGGAGACTATAGTCTCTATCTGATAAGAAAGACGATGAATAAACATTTGAAAAGTATAAAATGATACATTAGATATGTATTATTTTTTATTTTCTGGTGGAGATCTTTTTCGTTGGTAAGTGACAGACGATCGATCAGTGAGTTGCATTACACGACGTACAACGTTTCAGCGATATTGATGAACGCACTCTTTGGAAAACACGAAAGGTGATCGTGTCTGATTAGTGTCGTGGTGAGAGGCGCGTATAACTCCACCCAGTATGAAATTTATCTCGATCGGTATAAATGGGAATCAATTCTGAGCCCCAGACTGCTCAATCGATCACTGAATATGAACAGTATGAAATATCAATGAAATTAATGTTTCTTAGGGGACACAAACTCAGTCATGTAGAGCTTCAAAAGAATTTTACATTATAAGCAATTCCAAACTTTTCGCTTTACAACTTGATATTTAAAAATAAGCGACATTAAACACTCATTCAGTGATGAGAAATAACTAGCTTCTCTTTACAGGTAACTTTTTTTGATACCGATAGTAACAGTAACTATCAAAATCGTTACTTTTTTAGTTACTTTCGGAATGTATTTCACAAATATTTTTTTACGACAATCAATGCATTTTTATGTCTTTGCAACGATTTTTCCAGATTCATCGAATCAACGGTTAAAAAAGTCTCAATGCTGAACGCTTTTTCAGAGTTCAAAAAATTCTTCGTAACAGCACCATGCCGATCAGCGACACAGAGTGGGGCAAAAAAAATTTCTGCGTACAAATAAATTTTTGGCCTATTCTATTCATCCAATTTTAGACGTTTTTTATCGAAATCATATTAAATTTCGGAAAGACTTGTGTATTTGGATTTTCGATTAAAAAATTTGTTTAATTTTTAATTTATCAACAAAGTTGAGATTTTTTTCTTAACCTCTGTAATTATTGCAGTTGCTTTTATGTCCCCTTTCTTTGTATATTTGTACGATAATCGCTTTTTCCCAGTTATCTGGAACTTCTCTCATCTCGATACATAAATTGATGAATTGGCACAACCTGTGAGGTATTGTGTTCCATATCGTAGTTGTGGTACCCTACAGCTTAATCCCTTAATAATCCCTTGAAAGAGTCTCTTGAAGGCCTAGTATCCCGTCTGTATTATATATAATTTCACCCTAACTATTTCTCATGCTGCATAACTCTGTACTTTTACCTGCCTTCATATTCATCAAAGCCCATTTATAAAACAGTTTCTTTTTTCCTCAAAATCGTTTCACATTTTTTTCTCTTCCTGGGTTTTGATTTCATGTTTACTTTCCTTGACTAGTAGCAGTGCTACATTCCTTGTTTCGTGTCTGTAATCACTTTAAAGTATATTTTTCTCCTCATCGCTAAGGCCTATGATGTTCAACTTTCTGTTATAAGCTTCTTTCTTTTCTTGAGCGGCTGCTTGGATTTCATCATTCTACCACGCATCACCAGACATTCTTCCTACAACCACAATACCACACACTTCAGTTGCACTCCTAACATTAAATAATATTTAAATGTGTTGAGAAGATTTATAACTTGAGAAGATTTTAACAAATTTAAAACAAAATGGGGAATTACCACAAGTAGGGGAAGTGTTAAGAGGGTTAGTATGGGAGAGATAGGAGAAGTGAGCGAGGGTGAATTTAGAAAGTAGGAGAAATTAAGTTAAGGGAAGAGTCTGAGAAGGGATATGCGGGATCTGTAGAAAAAGTAAACGAAATAGTGCAAGTGAAGGAAAAAGGAGTAGGAGAAGTGTGGAAACGGGAAGTGGGGAGACAAGAATTATTGGAAGCAGGGGAAGTAAGAGGAGAAGAATCAGGGAAGTAGGGAACGTGCGTAGGGGGTAGTAGGACGTGAAAGATACGTGAGGAGAGTGGATGGTGAGTGAGAGAAGAATTAGAGAGTAAGTAGGGAGGTGAGGGGAAGTTGGTGTATGTAGGGGAAGTGTGTAGAAGTAGGGAAGTGAGGGAACGGGATGAAGGGAAAGTAAGTTTGGGAGGGGAAGTGAGGTTGAGTAGGTGAGGTGGAGTAGAGAAAGCAGTGGAAAAAAAGAGAAATGGGGGAAGGAGTAGCAGGAGAACAGGAGGGTAGGGGCAGCAGCAGGAGTGAGGAGTGAGAATAGGGTAAGTAGGGGAGGGGCTATCAGAAGTGTGAAAAGTTGGTAGGGGATGGAAAGAAGGGAGGATAATTATTGGTGGGGAGAGGAATTATGGTAAAAAAGGGGGGGGCAGGAGAGGGAAAGTATGGGAGGGCCTACTGTGCCCAATTTTTCAGATGTCCTCATACTCCTTGATGGTACTCGAACTTTTCTTCTACTGTACTCCTTATAAATGGTCAATTACTGTTCAATTCTGTGAGGAGTTCGCAAGAAGAGAGGAGAGAGAATGATTAGATAAGAAGGGGATTGGGAAACTGGCGTGATAAAAACAACGGAGTTTAATAAATAAGGAAAAGATTTTGATGAAGGTGGCTAATCATTGATCTAATGACAAAAGTAATAGAAAAGGAGTGGTGTTACTTGGTATGTGAAAGGACCGTGAAATATGGCGGCAATATAGGTGGAGACTTGTGCGGATTATCACACGGGACGATATCTCATATCGAGGTGGACATCGTCGATATGCGACGAATGAGCATTGGCACGTTGGACTCGCAGTTTTGATATGATCGCTGGTCCGTATATTGCTTGTTCTGCCCTGCCACATGATCCCAATATTCCCAACATAGCACCCGATGAAAAAGGGCCGAAACGAATTCCACAAATTAGTGAAGCGCCACCAACTTTTGCAGTTCAAATAAAAACGTAGAAATACTACATCCATCCAATATCTTTATTGATTTTTTCGCAAGGAAATTTATATTATTTTTAAGGGGTCCATAGCTAAAATTTTCTTTTGTTTTTAAATTACACTGGAACTTGGATTTAATTAGTTCGGATTTATTGCGTTCCGAGAGTTGATGTCTCGGCGGTTTCATGATAAGAGTAGCCGCAGGGCCGAAAGAGGGGAGTGCTTAGTCAAGCGTGACAAACAGCTCGAGGGCCGTACTCTCACAGCGTTAGTTGCATCAGGTTGAGTCATGCGTCCAAATACAATGCCAAGATAAATTAACTACAATTCGAGTAAATCTAGAGCAATTTAGGAGAACTGAGACAAATTTGCTGAAATTCATAAAAATTCAAGGTGACTTTGAAAAAAAATTAAAGTGAATTGAAAAACATTCAAAAATGTAACAAAAAAAGGTAAGTATGAGAAAAGTAGAAAAGAGAATTAACTTTTAACCAAAAACTATAAACTATTTTTGTATTTTTTGGATGAACTCAACTTTTTTGATTTAAAATTAAAATCTTTTTTAGTTGAAATATCAACCATTACATTTTTCGTTTAGAACTAATTTGCATTAATTGAAAATTCAAGTACTTGGCTGAAAGTTCAACTCTTTTTTAAAACAATAATTTTTTTGTAGTTGAAGATTATTTATTTTAGCTGAAAATTCTTTTTTTTTTTGAATATTTAAATATTTTGTTTGAAATTTTTGTTTTTTTTCAGTTGAAAATTAATTTTCTCAACTAAAAATGGAATTTTTTTATTTTTGATTCAAAATTGATATTTTTTAGCTAGAAATTGAAAGATTTAGTTGGGGATTCCATTTTTTTGTTGAAAATTCTTTTCTATTTGTTTGAAAATTAATCTTTTTTAGTAGAAAATCCAACTTTTTCGTTGAAAATTCTTGTATTTTTTTTGAAAATTTGTATTTTTGGTTGTAAATTAATCTTCTTGGATGAGAA
>CAKNYM010051512.1:179427-192996 GCA_932195095.1 Andricus curvator
TTGAAAATTTGTATTTTTGGTTGTAAATTAATCTTCTTGGATGAGAATTCTTTTTTTCTGTTGAATATTTAAATATTTTGTTTAAAATTTCTGTTTTTTTTTGTTGAAACTAATTTTCTCAACTGAAAATGGAACTTTTTCATCTTTGATTCAAAACTGATCTTTTTTAGCTAGAAATTGAAAGATTTGGTTGGATCTTCAATTTTTTTATTGAAAATTCTTTTCAGTTTGTTTGAAAATTAATCTTTTTTAGTTGAAAATCCAACTTTTTCGTTGAAAATTCTTGTATTTTGTTGAAAATTGGTATTTTTGGTTGTAACTTAAACTTCTTGGTTGAGAATTCTTTTTTTTTTTTTGTTGAAAATCAATCTACTTTGTTTGAAGTTGAACTATTTTGTTAAAAGTTGTATAACTTTGTCAGGAGATAAACTACTTGGTTAAAATTTATTTTTTTGGTTAAAGATTCGTAATTTTAGTTGAAAATTCATATTTTTTGTTGAATATTCAACTTTTTTGTTCAAAATTCGTTTTTTTAATATTATTTGCAAATTAATTTTGGTTATTGAAAATTGAATAATTCCCTTTTTGATTGAAAATTTATTTTTTTGAGTAAGAAATTGAACTAATTGGTTAAGGATTCAACTATTTGGTTGAAATTGCGTCTTTTTGAGTGAATTCAAATATTTTTTGTTTAAATTTAAAACCTTTTTTGGTTGAAATATCAACTGCTACATTTTTTCCTGAAATTTATATTTTTTATTCGAAAATACAACTAATTCGTTCAAAATTAAACAACTTTGCTAACATTTTTTTTTTAATTTATCATTTTAGTTGAAAACTTATCTCCATGGTTGATGAATTAACTATTTTTTTGAAAATGCGTTGTTTTTAGGTAAGAGATAAAGTTTTTCATCTGAAAATTGAATTTATCCATTTGGTTGAAAATTGAAGTATTTGGTGCAAAACTCCTTTCTTTGGTAAAAAATGAATATTTTTGGCAGAAAATTAATTTTTTCGTTTGCTTGAAAATTCGTATTTTTGTATAGAAAATTGTATTATTCTTGATTAAAAATTGACTTTTTTGATTGAAAATTCACTTATGATTAATATGTAAGTCGTCATTTTTTGGTTAGAGATTCATCAGCGTGGTTGAAAACTCTTCTTTGTTGTTAAAAATTTAAATATTTTGTTGAAACATCATTGTTCTTTTGGTTGAAAATAAAGTTTTTTGACTGAAAATTCAACAATTCCAGTTTTGGTTCAAAAAATTTTTTTCTTGTTGAAAATTTAACTATTTGGATGAATATTCTTGTATTTTGTAGAAAAATCGCCTTTATGGGTAGAAAATAAATCTTCTTGGTAGAAATATCATCTTTTCGGTTAAATTCAACTGGTTTTAATTTAAACGTAAAACTCGTTTTGGTTGAAAGATCAGATATTACAATTTTTGTTGAGAATTCATCTTTTTCGATTGAAAACTGTACTTCGTGGTTGAAAGTTCAACAAATTCGTTAAAAATTCATTTTCTCCCTGAAGATTTATCATTTTAGTTGAAAAATTATCTCTTTTATTGAAAATTTAATTGATATGTTGAAAACGCATATTTTTTGGTAGAAAAATTTGTTTGATAATTCGTCTCTTTTGGTATAAAATTAATCTTCTTTGTTAAACAAGTAGCATTTTTAGTTAAAAATTCAACAGATTGGACAATTAAAAATCATTGATGTCATCAGCGAGTCAAATTAAGATGTCTCAAAAGTCACGTTTGACTGATTAGTATTTCTTCGAATCTGTAGTATTCGAATCAGTCAAAATGGACTTCAAATCAGTTATTTTTGACTCCTTAAAATTTTAAATGCACGCCAACAAACCCGACTATACCCTTGGGAATATCAACGACCCATTATAATTATAATCTACCCGACAGAAAAATTTCCAAACCAATTTTTTACATTTTGAGCAAGAGAATCCCAGAGCAGACAGTCTCGATATACCGCCTGAATGGGACAAGTGGAGCCAAAATCCTAATCAAGATGAGCGACCAGTCTTAAATAACCAGGACAAATTAGTCGAAACAAAACAAGGGTAAGTCGTTAAAGAAGGACACGAAAATTGTAGCCAAGATCAGGAATCAGGAATCAGGGATCTGGGATCT
This sequence comes from Andricus curvator, assembly GCA_932195095.1. Lineage (NCBI taxonomy): Eukaryota > Metazoa > Arthropoda > Insecta > Hymenoptera > Cynipidae > Andricus > Andricus curvator. Next base: position 181,583 of record CAKNYM010051512.1, read on the forward strand.
GGGATCTGAGATCTAGAATCTGTGGATGCTGAAAGTGGCGCCATGATGGAGTACAAAGATATAAATGGGGTTGCAAGGGGACTGGTTACACCTTGACCATGGGGGTTGTCGAATGTCGGGCGCATATAATTCGACTCTTGTTGGACGTCCGGAGGCAGTATATCGGGAAATCTCCTGCTTCGGGGCAGCACGAACGAAAGACCGCTCCCTGAACCTGCCAAAGCCGGGTCTTAAGTTATGGCCGGAAGCATTATCAGCCGGCCGACATCGCATTGTTTTCATTTAAAGGCATTAGGCCGGCTTATATCTGGTAAATTGGCCAAACAGTAGCTTCGTTAACCATTCTGACTCCGCCTCGACTGCACGCGATAATCATTTTTTTAATCCTACTCGATTACAAATGGCCCCGCAGCCCCTTGAACCAAATTAGAAATTTATAGATAGATAGATAAACGTTTATAGCCTTGCCTTCCACGCTTCGCACGCATGTCCCTACTTTCTCGCTTTGCCTCGCATTACCAAACTCTGCCTTCGCGGCTAATACCTAATACTTATCTACTATTTACAACATTTACGTTTACTTATATTTACTTCCTCCTCTATTTACAATCGTTCCTTCTCCATTCCTCTTCCTCCTTCCTTCTCTTCTTCTCCATCTTACCCAATACTCCCTTCACCCATGCTAGCCCTTTTGTCCCCCCTTTCATGCATCAATACCTCCATGCTTATCCCACTCCTTCCCACCTCTACGCACTCCTCCAACCAGTGCTCCACTCTTGCCTCCCCCTTCCCACATAGTTCACACATCCTCTTTCAATTAGAAATTTATATTCCAATAGGTATTCAACTTTATTCCTGCGGATCAAATATATTATCATTTTTACAAAAACAAGCCAAAAAACATTTCTTCACCTGTGTCGATAACGGGCTTGAATGCTGTAAAAACGAGGGAAATAAGGAGAAAGATAAATTTGTAACCAAGAAGATTAATTTTCCATAAAAAATAAGAATTTTCAACAAAGGACTTGAATTTTCATCAGAAGAGATCAATTTTCAACTAAAATGATGAATTTTCCGCCAAGCATAATAATTTTTTACCGAAAAAGACGAGTTTTCAAGAAAAAAAATGATATAATCATTAAGCACAATTGATACATTATTTTCGACCATATAAATGAATTTTCAACTAAAACAAGATGAATTCTTAACAATCAATAATTTTTTTTTTCTGAAAAAGGAGCGAAAGGAGAAGATCTTGTTTTCAGAAAAAAAATTAATAAAATAATTTTTAATTCATATTTCCATCTAGTCTGAAAAGACGTTAAAAATTTCTGTTATTCTCTGATGATGATACAGATTCCTTGACAAATTTGTATTTCAAATTAAAAACAGTTGACTTTATCCAAAAAGATGCTTTTTTAATAAAATAGTTGAATCTTCAACCAAATAGTTCATTTTCTAGCTAAAACATCAATTTCTAATCAACAAAAAGAATTTTCAAGAAAAAACTTCAATTTTCAAGAAAAAACTTTAATTTTCAAGCAAAGATATGAATTTTTAACTAAAATGATGAATATTCTATAAAAAAAATTAATTTTTGACGAAGTAGTTTAACTTTCAACCAAGTAGTTGAATGCAAACAAAAAAGATGAATTTTCAACAAAAATGTAATATTTGATATTTTTACAAGAAAAAATTTTCATTTTAAATCAGAAACAGTTGAATTCAACCAAAAAAGATGAATTTTTATTAAAATAGTTGAATCCTCAACCAAAATAGATTTTTCAGCCCAGAAAGAAAAAAAAATCCCAACCAAAATGTTGAATATTCTACGGAACAATTGAAATTTCGACTTGAAAATATGAATTTTCAAACAGAAAAAAATTATTTTCAACGAAAGAGATGAAATGAAATAAACAAATGAATTTTGAACAAAGTAGTTTGACTTTCAACCAATAAGTTGAATTTTTATCTAAAAAAGATGAATTCTCAACAAAAAATGTTGATATTTCAAACAAACAATATTTTAATTTGAAATTAAAAACCGTTGAATTCAATAAAAAAGACCAATTTTAATTGTTGACCAAAAACGATAAAATTTGAAACCAAACTGTTGTATTTTCAATCCGAAAAGATACACTTTTAACCAAGAAGATTACTTTTCTGCCAAAAAAATTTGAACAAATGCAAAAATATGAATTTTCGATTAAAATGATAAATCTTCAACTAAAAAAATGAATTTTTAACAAATTAGTCCAACTTTCAACCAAATAGTTGAATGTTTATTTAAAAAGATGAATTCTCAACAAAAAATGTAATACTTCATATTTCAACGAAAAATATTTTAATTCGAAATCAAAAACTGTTAAATTAAATTAAAAAGACAAATTTTCAACAAAATAGTTAGATTGCCGAATAAAGAGATAAATTTCCAGATAAAATGATAAATCTTCAAACAAAGAATCGAATTTTTAACAAAGTAGTTCAACTTTCAACATAGTAGTAAAATTTTCCATAAATAAAGATGAATTTTCCTACGAGAATATTAATTTTCTACCAAAAAAGACGAGTTTTCAACAAAATAGTTAAATTCTCAATAAAAATGATGAATTTGTAACTAAAATGATAAATTTTCAACGAAAAAATGAATTTTTAACAAATTAGTTTAACTTTCAAGCAATTAGTTGAATTTTCATTAAAAAAATTAATTTTCCGCCCAGAATATTAATTTAAAAAAAAAAAATGTTTTAAATAAAATGGTTAAATCTTCAACCAAATAGACAAAATTTCAACTAGAATAATGAAACTTTAAAGAAAAAATGAATTTTTAACAAAGTTGTTCAACTTTCAACCAAATAGTTGAATTTTCATTTAAAAAGGTGAATTCTTAACGAAAAATGTAATAAGTTCATATTGCAACGAAAAATATTTCAATTCGGAATCAAAAACTGTTAAATTCAATTAAAAAGGCAAATTTTCAACAAAATAGTTAAATTTCCGAATAAAGAGATAAATTTCCAGATAAAATAATAAATCTTTAAACAAAAAAATTGAATTTTTAACAAAGTAGTTCAACTTTCAACATAGTAGTAAAATTTTCCATAAATAAAAATGAATTTTCCTCCGAGAATATTAATTTTTTACCAAAAAATACGAGTTTTCAACAAAATAGTTAAATTTTCAATAAAAATGATGAATTTGTAACTAAAATAAATTTTCAACCAAAAAATGAATCTTCAACAAATTAGCTTAACTTTCAAGCAATTAGTTGAATTTTCATTAAAAAAATTAATTTTCTGCCCAGAATATTAATTTTTTACCAAAAAAGACATGTTTTAAATAAAATGGTTGAATCTTCAACCAAACAGACAAAATTTCAGCTAGAATAATGAAACTTTGAACAAAAAAATGAATTTTTAACAAATTTGTTTGACTTTCAACCAATAAGTTGAATTTTTATCCAAAAAAGATGAATTCTCAACAAAAAATGTTGATATTTGTTGATATTTCAAACAAAAAATATTTTGATTTGAAATTGAAAACCGTTAAATTCAATTAAAAAAAACAATTTTCATTGTTAACCAAAAACGATGAAATTTTAAACCAAACTGTTGTATTTTCAATCCAAAAAGATAACCTTTTAACCAAGAAGATTAATTTTATGGAAAAAAAATTTTTTTCAACAAATGACTGGAATTTTCAACCAAAGATATGAATTCCCGACTAAAATGATAAATCTTCAACTAAAAAAATGAATTCTTAGCAAAGTAGTCCAACTTTCAACCAAATAGTTGAATTTTCCTTTCAAAAGATGAATTCTCAACGAAAAATGTAATAGTTCATATTTCAACTAAAAATATTTTAATTCGAAATCAAAAACTGTTAAATTCAATTAAAAAGATAAATTTTCAACAAAATAGTTAAATTTCCGAATAACGAGATAAATTTTCAGATAAAGTGATAAAGCTTCAAACAAAAAATTGAATTTTTAACGAAGTAGTTCAACTTTCAACATAGTACTAAAAATTTCAATAATTAAAGAGGAATTTTCCTTCGAAAATATTAATTTTTTACCAAAAAAGACGATTTTCAACAAAATAGTTAAATTTTCAATAAAAAAGATGCATTTGTAACTAAAATGATAAATTTTCAACGAAAAAATGAATTTTTAACAAATTAGTTTAACTTTCAAGCAATTAGTTGAATTTCCATTTAAAAAATTGATTTTTCGCCCAGAATATTAATTTTTTACCAAAAGAGACATGTTTTAAATAAAATCGTTAAATCTTCAACCAAACAAACTTTCAACTAAAATAATGAAACTTTAAACAAAAAAATAAATTTTTAACAAAGTTGTTCCACTTTTCACCAAGTAGTAAAATTTTTAATAAATAAAGATGAATTTTCCTTCAAGAATATAAATTTCCTACAAAAAAAAGTTTTCAACAAAATTGTTACAATTCCTATTTAAATAGTTGAATTTTGTGCTTACAAATATCATAGACTTTTCGACACAGAATAGTTGTGTTTCCTTATTGATTTCTTTAAATTAAGCCTGCAATAAATAAATAAGAATTTTGATCATTTCATTTATAATTTATGCTTGTATAAATTTATAGCCTGAAAAATCGTTCTTGGTTGAGGATTCAACTATGATGTTACTATTAGCTATTAACTATTTTTGTCTTTTTTGGATGAACTCAACTTTTTTTTATCCAAAATTTAAATCTTTTTCAATTGAAATATGAACATTGTTCGTCGAGAATTAATCTGTATTAATTGAAAATTCAAGTACTTGGCTGAAAGTTTAACTCTTTAAAAAAAAAAACATTTTTTTGCAGTTGTAGATTTTTATTCTAACTGAAAATTCTTTTTTTGTTGTAGGATATTTAAATATTTTGTTTACAATTTGTTGTTTCATTCAGTTGAAAATTAATTTTCTTAAATGAAAATGGAACTTTCTCATTTTTAATTCAAAATTGATTTTTTTTAGCTAGAAATTTAAAGATTTGATTGGGGATTCAATTTCTTTTTTGAAATTTTTTTTTTGTTCGAAAATTAATCTTTTTCAGTTGATAATCTAACTTTTCCGTTGAAAATTCTTGTACTTTGTTGAAAATTCGTATTTTTTGGTCGTAAATTAATCTTCTTGGTTGAGAATTTTTGTTGTTGTTGAAAATTAATCTACTTTGTTCGAAGTTGAACTATTTTCTTGAAAGTTGTATCACTTTGTCAGAAGTTAAACTACTTTGTTAAAAATTAATTTTTCTGGTTGAAGATTTGTAATTTTAGTTAAAAATTCATCTTTTTTGTTGAAAAATTCAACATTTTGGTTCGAAATTCATTTTTTATTATTCTTGTTTGAAAATTAATTTTGGGTATTGAAAATTGAATAATTTCGTTTTTGATTGAATTTTCATTAAAAAAATTAATTTTCCGCCCAGAATATTGATTCTTTACCAAAAGAGACATGTTTAAAATAAAATGGTTAAATCTTCAACCAAACAGAAAAACTTAAAACTAAAATAAAGAAACTTTCAACTAAAATATAATTTTTTAACAAAGTCGTTCCACATTCTACCAAGTAGTAACATTTTGAATAAATAAAGATGAATTTTCCTTCAAGAATATAAATTTCCTACCAAAAAGACAAGTTTCCAACAAAATTTTACAATTCCTATTTAAATAGTTGAATTTTGAACTTACAAATATCATAGTAGACTTTTCGACACAGAATACTTGTGTTTCCTTATTGATTTTTTAAAATTAAGTTTAACATTTAAATGGAAAATCGCATCATTTCAGACACGATTAGAACGTAGGCACGGTTTCCGTGCCTTTATGGACATTCATAGGTTGGTTATGATAACTTATCGGTTATGGTTGGTCCAATATATATAATTTGCATTATTTACCTCTGACGTCACACTTTTGCTCCCTAGGGAGAAAAATTACACTTTAACATCCTCTGAAGTCATCATGATTTCCACTGCAGACTTTTAGGCAACATAGTAAGCCCTTCTTTATTCATAGAAAAAAACATTTTTCTAATTATTATATACTGTTCAGAATACCTTCAGAAACTCAATTTAATTAAATTAAGAACCCTAATCTTATCACTTATTCACTTTGAATTTCTCTTGCGAGTCACGAACAAACTAACAAACGTAGGACAATGAAATCCATTCGACTAGATAATCACCTAGAAAATGAAGACACGTCTCTCCAGTATTAATAGATAATTCTTATCGCTAACTGAATCATTAAATGGATCGACCATTAGTTTTTCCTGGCCTTATCCAAAGTAGCTACGAACGTCCCATGGATCAGGAAAGCCAATATAGATGCCCCCAGGGTTGGGGTGATTGGGGGTGGGGGGGATCACCGATCTCGAAGTTAAATGTATGCTAGCCTGACGATCCATTAACCGAATCCAATGAGCGTCCTCTAATTAAGGCTATTTATTGGGAAACGAAGCACTCACCCCCACTGCTACCCCTTCTCTTCTTTTTCATCCACCCCCGACACCTTCAGGACTGATGAGCACTGCCTCGGGAAAGTTGCTATGTAGCTCGTTTAAAAAAGAAAAAAGGAGGGAAAAAGCAAAGTATAAAACGATTATCCGCCACGAGTAGAGCTTATCAATTTATTTATCAGCGCAAATGAGGGTGGAAGTCAACGAAGAGGGTTCTAAATGAATTAATCTTTATTTTAGAGTTCTTCAGATTGCATAATAACGGATTAGAATCATTCGAGGTATTTTAATTTAATTTATCTCTTTGCTCTTCTTCTATCACCATCCACCTTATATACCTTTCTTGTAACATCTCAATTCTCTCCCTTTCCCTCCATCCTTATATCTCTGCCCCATAACCTAATATCAGCCATATTAGCGTATCAACCACATTTTCCCTTTCCTATCTTTTTTAGTCTTCTTTTTCTATTTCTCATGTCATTTTCATTACCCCTGACGCTTTTTTATCCTTTCTCTTATATAAGCTCCATGATCTTTTGTTTGCAGGGTATATGCCAAATATTTAAACTCCTCTACTTCTTCTATCTTTACTCACATTCATCTTCCAGTTCATCATTTTTATCTTCCCCCTCCTTTTCTAGTCCTCATTATCTTTCTCTTTTTGACGTTTAGATTCAACTTTTTCCTGTCGAAGTATTTCCCCATCCTAACTCCTCGCCATCCTTTCGTGGTCACGCCGTTATGTATTTTTAATGACTTCAGCCATCTTTCCTATATCTCTATCTTCTTCCTTCTTCTAATCTCATTAATCGCCCCCTCTCCTCTCTTCGACCTTTTGTAAACACTTTTTAGCTTATACACGTCCCTTTCCCTTCCTTAGCTTCTCCTTAAAGTTCCATTACCTCTCTTCCGGTTTAGTACTTAATTGATCCCTTAACGCTTCTTCTATCACCATATATCCAGACTTTCTCTAGTCCTAGTGTCCATCTTATATACCTTTCTTGTGAAATCTCAATTTCTTCCCTTTCCTTCCATACCCATATATCTGTTCCATATCCCAATATCGGCCATACCAGCATCTCAAACAACCACATTCTCCTTCTCGAATATAGTTTAGCCTTCTTTTCCTATTCCTCATATCAGTTTCATTACCCCTGCCGCTTTTTTACCCTTTCTCTTATATGAGATCTATGATCTCCATTTGTTTGCAGGTTATATTCCAAATATTTCAACTCCTTTACTTCTTATAAACTTACTCCTTTCAATCTTCCACTCCATTTTTTTTCTCCCCCCTCGCTTTCTAAACCTGCTTTAAATTTATTTTCTACATTTAGATTCAACCTTTTTCCATCTAAGTATTTCTTCAATCCTATTAGTAAGAAGCCCGTTATCCCCTCTTCACCCTCTGCCGTCACCACTATATCGTCCGCGTATGCCAGTGTCTATATATTTTTTCCCTATCCTAACTCCTCGTCATCCTTTTGTAGTCACGCCGTAATGTATTTTCAATTACTCCAGCCATCTCTCCTATATCTCTATCTTCTTTCTTCTTCTATTCTCATTAATCGCCCCTCTCTCCTTCAAACACTTTTCAACTAATACACTTCACTTTCCATCCCTCAGCTTCCCCTCAAAGTTACATGACCTCTTCCCCGGTCTAGTACTTAATTGATCCCTTAACGCCTCTCCTATCACCATATATCCAGGCTTTCTCTAGTCTACCCCCAGTGTCCACCTTATACACCTTTCTTGTGAAATCTCAATTCCTTCCCTTTCCTTCCATACCCATATATCTGTTCTATATCCCAATATCGGCCATACTACCGTCTCAAACAACCACATTCTCCTTCTCCAATATCTTTTAGCCTACTTTTCCTATTCCCCGTTAAATTTCATTACCCCTACCACTTTTTTATCCTTCCTTTTATATTACCTCCATGATCTGCTTTTGTTTGCGGGCTATATCCCAAATATTTAAACTCCTTTCCTTCTTCTAATCTCACTCCCCACAATCTCCCAGTCCATTTTTGTTCTTCCCCCTCGCTTTCTGAACCTTTTTTTTTACATTTTTGATCTACATTTAGATTCAACTTCTTCCCATCTAAGTATTTATCCAATCCTGACACCTTCCCATTTTTTTCTCTTCGTTTTTTCTTCTTCTAAGTCTGAGATTTACTATATTAAATGAAAGTGGGCTCAGAGGACAAACTTGTCTTCCTCCTCTTACCAACTAGAAACTATTTCCTACCTTCTCTGCTACATTTACCCTGCTTTTTGTTTCTCTAAGAATGGCAGATATCCTCTTTAATTAACCTTCTCTTATCTCCTTTTTAACAATAACTTTTCCTTTCTCGACCCGGTCCAAGGAGACAAACGCTACCTTTTAGTCTAGAAATATTGCTGTCATTCTTCCTTTCTATCTTCAAATAATTTCATTTACCAGATAATTAAGAACATATGTTCTCCATCACCTGTATCTTTTTTTCCTCAACTTATTTCTTTAGCCTTTCCGATTAAACAATTACATAATCTACTTTCCATGACAGGCCATCTCTACCCTCTCCATACTCATCTATGCCAGGTGCCTCTGCATCTTTCATTATTCTTAATACCTTGACTATTTCTTTTTTTTGTTATGTCCTCTTCCTCGTCTCTTTCCATAACATATTTTCCTCCTAAACTAACTTTTCTTTACCCCTACTAACAAATCCCTAAAATATTTTTTCTACTCTTCGATCTCGATATTCTGGTTTACTCTTTCCCTTTCTTTCTCTCTCTCCATTGACTACTTTCCAAGCCTCTCCTTCCGCCCTAGCCTCTTTTTTGATCATACATCTCAGTATACTCCTTTTTTCTCCTATACTCTTCTTCACTACTTTTCTCCCTTTCTTTAATTTCTTTCTCACTTTATTCTTCTCTTCACACTCCTCGTCCCATCCACTTCTACACCCTTCTTCACTTATTTCCTTTTTCCTGATGCCCTCGAATACTCTTTTTATTTCTCCTATCATTATTCTCATCTCTTCATTCACATTTCCCTCTCCCTTTTGCAAATCTCGTTATCATTGTCTTTTGTACATTCCAATTTACCATCTCTTCTTCATCCTATATCTTTTTTTTTTCATTTCCTATCCTAACTCCTCCTCATCCTTCTGAGGGAACCCTATATCATACTTTCAATTCGGATTGAAATGTTTAATAAAAGCTCATGTCTGAGAACCCGTATTTTATAGACATTAGAAGACACACTCACATAAGAACTTCTTGCAAATCGAATTCACAGTAAGATTTCCACTTCGATCTGTCCCCGTCGAATTAACAATCCTGCAAAAGAGCCTTTTTCCTTTGGCTTCCAGCGACGCATAATTCATTCCCCTTGACTATTCTCACCGGAAATCGCATTCGAGTGATTCTTGAGGAGGCTGAGAAGGATGAGAAGAAGAATGAGTTCTCGGCAGAGATAATATACTTCGCGAGGTACGCTCGTCAAACACAAGCGCGAGCAAGCGGGCGGATATATTAGGATGCATCTCCATAAAAGTTGCCAAGCAGAAAGAGAGTGAGATGGAGAAAGCGAGAGAGTCAACATTCGAGCCCCCGAGACTGTGGAAATTCTCGAGCGTCTTGCGGCAGCAATCACTGATATTGAGGGTTTCATTTCATCTCTCTCCAGAGGCTGGGTTGAGTTCCGACTCGAATTGGATCGAGTTAGACTTAGTAGTTTGCTACCAACAGATCGCTCTTATATTAGCCCAACGAGACATTCTTTTATCTTTCTCCCCCTCTCTTATTTCCTCTCTACCCTTATGGTACCCTTTTTATTGATCTCCATTTCAACTTCACTATATACTTATATCAGAGACTTCATTTTATACTGACAAAATAGATTTCTATTTGTGTCCTCTTCTTTTTTTGTTCACCCCTTTTCACTTCTCTAAGAACATTACCACTCAAGAGAAGTTAAATAATTAACTACATTCCTTCCGCATAAGTGACCTGCTCCGATGAAAGGGGTCTAGTGCCTAAAATCAAGTTTTCGAGAAAAACGCGTTTGAGTATTTAGGGCTTTATTGGTTCGCTGATTTCTGATGTTAGATATTGCAGATTACTGGTCAAATCATTTTATGGAGAAACGAGGAAAAATGTGCCTTGGCCCGGATTTGAACCGGGAACACCACTATTCACGAGTGGAGCTTTAACCAATTACGCCACCGGGGCTCCAGCAGATAGTTTCTCGTTTCTCCTATATCTACAGAACGATGCGAGTCTGCATCTATGCAACCTGTGAAATTTGATTGATTAATTCCAGTCTGAATAAATTCATCGAATCTGAATATAATTTATTAATTAATGTTATTTTCTCGACCAGGGTAATTGGTTAATTAATTTCTGATGTTAGATATTGCCGATTATTGGTCAAATAATTTTCTGGAGCCCCGGTGGCGTAATTGTTGAACGCTCCACTTGTGAATAGTGGCGTTCCCAGTTGACATCCGGGCCAAGGCAGAATTTTTCTCGTTTCTCCAAAAAATGATTTGACCATAATCGGCAATATCTAACATCAGAAATTAATTAATTAATTACCCTCGTCGACAAAATAAAATCAATTATTAAATTATATCAAGATTCAGTGAATTTATTCAGACTGAAATTATTCACTGAAATTTCACAGCTTACACAGATGCAGACTCGCATCCACCTGTGGATATAGGAGAAACGAGAAACTATCTGCTGGAGCCCCGGTGGCGTAATTGGTGAACGCTCCACTCGTGAATAGTGGAGTTCCCAGTTGACATCCAGGCCAAGGCAGATTTTTTCTCGTTTCTCCAGAAAATGATTTGACCAGTAATCGGCAATATCTAACATCAGAAATTAATTAATTTATTACCCTGGTCGACAAAATAAAATCAATTATTAAATTATATTAAGATTCGGTGAA
>CAKNYM010051512.1:193006-216244 GCA_932195095.1 Andricus curvator
TTCAGACTGAAATTAATCACTAAAATTTCACAGGTTACATAGATGCAGACTCGCATCCTCCTGTGGATATAGGAGAAACGAGAAACTATCTCCTGGAGCCCCGGTGGCCAAAATTAAAATTTCAGAATTTTAAATTCATTAAAATCAAATTCAAAATCCTATTTAACGTCCAATACTCAAGTTAATGTATAGAATTCCTAAAAATAAAAACAAGAAAAAAATTATAAATTACAATAAATAAGAAATCTATCAGTCAACTTTTGGAAGGGGTAGTTATAGACCCATAAAGGTATTTTATGTCAAGTGTTTCATACCATGAACTATAGCCCCGAAAAAATTAAATTTTTTTTTCTTTCCACAAAAAATTAAAAAAAAACTAAAAATTTGAAAATTTCCAATCGACTTGCCCAGTGGTGAAATTTTTTTTTTTTTTTTTTCATTTCTTCTTGTAATAATTGCTTGCATATTCCATACGCATCTTTGCAGTTATTTCAATCAAATATTGCCAATGCTGACAACTTGCCAACTTCCGTATTATTATTTGATACGTGATTATTAATTTATTTTATTTTATTTTTAAGTTTCCTTTTCACTTTTATAATATTTGTTATTAACAAAAATAGCGCGCTATATGCGCATATTAGTCGTTTCTTATTTTGATTGCCTAATTATCAAATTAAAATGTATGCTTTAATTTAAAGTTCTATCGAATATAATTAATAATCATTATTAAAAATAAATATTATAGCAGATATATCGGATTGCATACAGTTATTATGTTAATTTTATTTTCCGATGTCTTCCATTTTTGACACTGATCCATTTTGAAAATGTTTACAGTTTATAGTTTAAAATCATAAAATTTTGAATATATTTTGGTCCTGGAATTTTGCTCATGGTCCTGGAATTTTTATTCCCGTTATGAAAAAATAGGTTTTTATACTACAAAGTTTCTCATTAATTCCCGATTTTTTAAATTTTATCTCAATTTTTCAAACCTAATCATTTTTTACTGTCAATATTTTGGTTGAAAATTAATTTTTTAGCTGAAAATTTAACTATTCCATTATTGGTTGAAAATTTATCGTTTTTAGTAAACAAATTCATATTTCTTTTTCGGTTACAGATTTTGTTATTTTGGTAAAAAATTTAATTATTTGGTTGAGAATGAACTTTTTGTTTGAAAATTCACATTTTCCGGTCAAATTTTTTTTTTTAATTGAAAATTCGACTACTTGGGCAAAGGATGAACCACTTTATTAGAAATTTATTTTTTTTCTTTCAAGGTTCATATCTTTATTTGAAAATTTAACTATTTTGTTGAAAATTCTTTTTTTTTTATTAAAAATTTATTTCTCACCTCAAAATGTAACTTTTCAAGTTTTTGTTGGAAATGTATCTTTTTTCATTAAAAATTTGTCTTCATTGGTGAAAAAGTAATATTTTTGGTTGAAATTTCCTCTCTTTTGGTTAAAACTGCAACTTGTGTGTTCAAAATCAACTTTTTTGTTAAAAATTTATATTTTTGGGTTGAAAATGCAACATTTTTACAAAAAATCCGTCTTTCGGTTTAAAAATTTAACAATTTGGATGATTTTTTTTCCTAAATGAAAATTCGTCTATTTGGTTAGAAAATTTAATTTCTGGGTTAAAAGTTGAACTCCTGTGTTAAAATTTTTTTTTCAGTTCAAAATTCATCGCTTCAAATTAAACTACAATAAAAAAAAATTTTACTAAAAATTGATATTTTTGTTTGAAGATTGGGAATTAGGCTGAAAATTCGACTATTTGGTTGAAAATTGATTTTTCTTGTAGAAAATTCTAGTATTCTGTGAAAAATTTAACTATTTTGTTGCAAATTTAAGTATTTTGTTGAGAACTCATCCTTTTTGGTTGAAAATGCAACTTTTTTGGTTAAAGTTAAATAATTTTTGTATAGTCTTTGTAGGTTGAAAATCTAACAATTTGGTTAAAAATTTAACTATTTTTTTCAAATTTTAATAATTTTTTTTTAAACTAAGATTAAATTAGTTTAAAATTCGATAACTCAGTGACATTTCAACTAATTCTAATAAAAAAAGCTTATTACATACGGAATTGAAGTCGTTTTTAATATATGAACAACGAAAAATTAGTGGATATAAAAAATGTCATCAAATTGTTGTTAAAGTTGAAAAAATAGGAAACTTAAAAATATTCTCCATTATAGCGTCCTGATTTTTTACCGTGATAAAATGAAAATCACCAAAAAATGGTTTTTTGATCATAAAATCAGATTTTGGGAGCGTATGAGAAATTTCGCATATGACCCTTTTTTTTTGTTTCCAGTCCTACAATTTCCATGTTTAGTGAAAAGTATTTTTTCACTGTAAAATAAGGTGGCTGAAAAAATGTTTTTTTTTTATCCTGGAAAATCTGAAAAAGTCCTGGAATTTTGTTTAGGAGACACATAAAAAATCCGGGTAATTAGCCCCTCAGCGGCCCCATTGGTTTAAAAAATGAGTTAAAATTTTTTTTCAAGGTGGAAAAAGTTCATTTTGGAATCGTGTTTAAAGGGTGTCAAAAACTATCTATCTTGGACCAAATCCGAAGTTTGCCACCAGTCCTGCTTTTCTGTTTTGCGCCCGTCTTTCTGTCTATTCAACACTTTAAGTCGAACTTTGTCTCCTCGAGGTAAACACGGGGCGGGAAAGTCTTCCGAAGTGGAAAAAAGAAGAACAAGAATAATAAAGGAAGAAAAGGTGTCCGCCCTCCTGTCCTACTTCTACCACCCACAGCGAAGGAAACCGCAAGGATTTACTTAACACGGGATTACTAATTTATTTGTGGATTATCCGATTTAAACGCCTCTCGGTCAAGGAATCGACTCGTTCTTATTTCTCACAGGACCTGCAACTCAAAAACTGACTTTTCTTTAAGTCTTCGTTTACAAGCTTACTTAGAGGAATTTACAGTTTTACTGGTCTCGGACTGGGTCCTACCTTCTGGACAGGACCTTCTATAATAGAATTTAAAGCTTAACTTTTGAAAAGTAATTTCAATTTTTAGAAATTAAAAATTGTCAGGATTTGAACGACTTTTTTTTCAGGATCCTATAAAAAAATAGGTGAAACGAAATTATAGAAAAATCTCTCACTCATTGTTGACTGCCTGATTGGTTGCATACTGCGCGAAAATTACTTCAAGTGGTTGTTTTCAGTTTGTTCTTTTGAATTTTCTGGAACTTTTTAAATCGAAATTTCCAAATGGGAAATTTTAATTCCAAACATTTATTTCTAAAAGAGAAAATTTGAATTACAAATAATTTTTTAAGAATAAAAAATATAATTCTGTTTTTAACTTTTTGACCTCATGTTTTGAAAATGACAAAATGATTCTATTCATAAACCCTAAATCATATTCAATGAGGGTACCGTCAATTTAGTTCATCTTAATTTCCAAACAAAAAATTGTATTTATTGATGAAATACATATATTTCTGAATGTTTGCAAACATTACTAATGAAAGAGAGAACTTTAATTTTGGATGTTTTTTAACATTAAGAAATAATTGAAATTACCGCTGCCGAGCATGGTAGCGGCCATTTTTTTACTCTTATAGGGTAACCTCTGGATTCAAAATTAAAATCTATAAAAGTAACAAAGTAGATTCCTAATTTTATTGATTACTGATAATTAATTCGATTTACTTATTTTCACTATTACTTTCAATAAAAGGTCTAACCACGAAAATCTATTTAATACATGACATACGCAATAATCAAGTAACTCAAAAAAAAAAATAATATTTTTTACCGAATCATCAATCTGCTTGATATTAAAATGTATTTCATTAATTTATATATATTTATTTAATTTATGTATGTAAGATGTTATGATTAACTTTCTCAAAATACTACGTAAAATGTATTTCAGTAATTTTTCTACATTACTCATCCTGTAGTGTTCAGTGTGATATGATATTAATTTGAAAGATTATTGATACTTCAAATTTTCAGAAAAATATAAAGTAAAAATTATTTGAATGTTTCAATCAAAATAATAGTTTGATGCTTTTCATGTTGCAAACTATTCAATTAATTATCAGCTGATTAATTTTGTTCACAATACTAAATTACATGAAGATTGAATTTAAATTGTTTTTAAATTAAGTAACATAAATTGATTATTTACTTTAAAGTTACGTAATTGACTATTGACTATTATTTTTATAAAAAAGTTTTTTTTTTTAAATACCTTTATTACAATTATATACTGTTTTGAAATTTGCTGGTAATGTTGTGAAATGAGTATCTGAATTCAATCTTCAAAATTATGTTTACATATATTTTAATTTTTTCAAATTAATTTAAAAGGTTATCAATAAATTAAATGTATAGAAATTAAATTTCAAATTTAAAGAAACATATAATGTAAACATGATTAGAATGTTTCAATTAAAATATGTGTGTAATGCTTTTTATGTTGTGGGCTGATTAACTAATTATTAACTTATATAATTGATATATAATTGAATATTGGATATAATTTGTGTAATAACAGTTTAATTTTATTTAAAATACCCCTACTCCAATGACATGATTTTTCAAACGTTTCGGATGTTGTGAAATGAGTATCTGAATTTAATTCCCAAAATTATATGTAAATATGGTTCAATTTCCGTGAAAGAAGTATAAAAGGTTTCTGCTAATAATTTAAAATTTTGGAAATGAAAGTGAAAATTTAAAAAAAATTCAAAGTAAAAATGACGTGAATGTTCGAATGGAAATTATAGTTTAATTCTTTTTGTGTTGTGAACAGATTAATTGATTATTAGCTGATTTTTTTTTCAACAATATGAAGTTATTTAAAGATTGAATTTTAATTTTTTCTATCAAGTGACATGAATTTATTATTTATTTTGAGGTTATGTAATTGAATAATGACTATAATTTGTATAATGAAAGTTTATTTCTAATTCAAAATACATCTATTACAATTATATAATTTTTTTTAATGTTTGTGATGTTGTGAAATGAGTATCTGAATTCAATTTTCAAAATTATGTGTAGATATGTTTCAACTTTTTCGAAAATTAGTAAATAAGGTGATTAATAATTCAAATTTTCAGAAATGAAATAACAAGTTTAAAATAAAATATAAAGCTAAAATTATTTGAATTTTTCAATCAAAATAATAGTTTGATGCTTTCCATGTTGCAAACTGTTTGATTAAATATTAGCTGATTAATTCTGTTCACAATACTAAATTACATAAAGATTGAATTTAAATTGTTTTTAAATTAAGTAACATAAATTGATTATTTACTTTAAAGTTATGTAATTGAATGTTGACCATTTTTTTATAATAAAGGTTTTTTTTTTTCTTTAAAATACCTTTATTACAATTATATACTGTTTTGAAATTTGCTGGTGATGTTGTGAAATGAGTATCTGAATTCAAGTTTCAAAATTATGTATACATATATTTTAATTTTAAAATTAATTTAAAAGGTTATAAATAAATCAAATGTATAGAAATTAAAATTCAAATTTAAAGAAAAATATAATGTAAACATTATTAGAATGTTTCACTGAAAATAATTGTGTAATGCTTTTTATATATAATTTGTGTAATAAAAGTTTAATTTTATTTAAAATACCCCTATTGCAATGACATGATTTTTCAAACGTGTCTGATGTTGTGAAATGAGTATCTGAATTTAATTTCCAAAATTATATGTAAATATGGTTTAATTTTTGTGAAAGAAGTATGAAAGGTTTCTAATAATTCGAAATTTCGGAAATGAAAGTGAAAATTAAAAAAAAATTCAAAGTAAAAATGATGTGAATGTTTGAATGCAACTTATAGTTTAATGCTTCTTGTGTTGTGAACAGAACAATTGATTATCAGCTGATTCTTTTTTTTCAACAATATTAAGTTATTTAAAGATTGAATTTTAATTTCTTTTATTAAGTGACATCAATTTATTATTTATTTTAAGGTTATGTAATTGAATATTGGCTATTATTTGTATAATGAAAGTTTATTTTTTATTTAAAATACATCTATTACAATTATATAATTTTTATAAATGCTTGTGATGTTGTGAAATGAGTATCTGAATTCAATTTTCAAAATTATGTGTATATATATGTTTCAACTTTTTCGAAAATTAGTAAATAAGGTGATTAATAATTCAAATTTTCAGAAATGAAATAACAAGTTTAAAATAAAATATAAAGCTAAAATTATTTGAATGATTCAATCAAAATAATAGTTTTATGCTTTTCATGTTGCAAACTGTTTAATTAATTATTAGCTGATTAATTCTGTTAACAATACTAAATTACATAAAGATTGAATTTAAATTGTTTTTAAATTAAGTAACATAAATTGATTATTTACTTTAAAGTTATGTAATTGAATATTGACTATTATTTTTATAATAAAGGTTTATTTTTTCTTTAAAATACCTTTATTACAATTCTATACTTTTTTGAAATTTGTTGGTGATGTTGTGAAATGAGTATCTGAATTCAATTTTCATAATTATGTATACATATATTTTAATTTTCTTAAATTAATTTGAAAGGTTATTAATAAATTAAATTTCAAATTTAAAGAAACATATAATGTAAACATTGATAAATAATTGAATATTGGATATAATTTGTGTGATAAAAGTTTTACTTTATTTAAAATACCCCTATTCCAATGAAATGATTTTTCAAACGTTGCTGATGTTGTGAAATGAGTATCTGAATTTAATTTCCAAAATTAGATGTAAATATGTTTTAGTTTTTGTGAAAAAATGATGTGAATGTTTGAATGCAAATTATGTTTTAATGCTTCTTGTGTTGTGAACAGAACAATTGATTATCAGCTGATTCTTTTTTTTCAACAATATTAAGTTATTTAAAGATTGAATTTTAATTTTTTTTATTAAGTGACATCAATTTATTATTCATTTTAAGGTTATGTAATTGAATATTGGCTATTATTTGTATAATGAAAGTTTATTTTTTATTTAAAATACATCTGTTACAATTATATAATTTTTTTAAATGTTTGTGATGTTGTGAAATGAGTATCTGAATACAATTTCCAAAATTATGTGTATATATGTTTTAACTTTTTCGAAAATTAGTATATAAAGTGATTAATAATTCAAATTTTCAGAAATGAAATAACAAGTTTAAAATAAAATATAGCTAAAATTATTTGAATGTTTAAATGAGAATAATTGTTTGATGCTTTTATGTTGTAAACTGATTAATTAATTATTAACTGATTCTGTTAAAACTTTAGATTGTCTGGAGTTAGTTTAAACGGTTATTAATAAATTAAAATTTCAGAAATGGAAGTAAAAATTTAAGCAAATATATGAAGTGAAAATTATTTGAATGTTTATATTCTTTCAGAATCTAATTTCAGCAAGAATTTAAGTGGTCAGAAACTTTCAATAAATAAATAGTTATGCGGAAATTGAGTAAATAATGAAAATTAATAAAAAAGTCTTAATTTTATGTTTTAAAAATTTCAAAATGTATCGAAAAAGAATGTGAAAAATTTTAAGACAATTTTTACAGGATTTAAATTTTTTGCGGAATTATTTTAAAAGATATTTCGAAGTTTTAAACAGATTCAAAAATAATTTGAAATTTGAAAGGATTTCAACAAATTTGAAACAAAATGTAGACTTTTGAAGATTTTGAAATAAAATTTTAGAGCTTGTTAAGTATTTTGCAAGGTTTTACTGTAATAATTTTTTCTTCAAGATTCCAGACAAAGTTAAAATTGAATTTTTATTGTTTACGCTTAATTTTAAGAAAATATTTAAAAATATTCACAAATATTAAAAAAATTTATAAAAAAATCGAATAAGTTCAGGGAAATGTTTAGAAGTTTTAAAACATACAAAAATAATAATAAACTTAAAAAAATTTCAATAAATTTGAAACAAAATGTAGATTTCGGAGGATTTCCTACATAATATTCAGAAGCTTTTTAAGAATTTTTGAAAGGTTTCAAGAGAATGAAAAAATGTTATTATGATTTCTGAAAAAATTTTAATTGATTTCTTATTTCACCAAATTTCTTTTAGAAGAAGATTTCAAGACATTGCAAAAGATTACCAAAATTCTCAAAAATGAACCTGGAATATTTTTATGCAATTTTTTAATTTTGGGGAATATCTTCAAAATTTTAGGAAAAATTCTAATTGTTTTTAAAGATTTTTAACAAGTTTTTATGAATTTCAAAAATAATTAGAAATTCGAAAGTACTTTTGAAAACATAAAACAAATTGTAGATTTTTGAAGATTTTGAAATAAAATTTTTAAGTAATTTAAAGATTTTTAAAGGTTTCAAGATAATGGAAAACTTTGCTGAAGATTCTTGGAAATATTTAAACTGATTCATTATTTTAAAAAATAATTTTAAGAGAATATTGAAAAAGATTTTAAAACATTAAAAAGATTACCAAAATTGTCAAAAACGAATTCAAAAGATTTTAGGACAATTTTAGGAATAATTCGTGTGACTTGCAAAATAAATTTAGGAATTTATATACTCACATTGTTTTTAAAATTTGGTAAAATTCTGTGAAGTAAGAAAAAAATTGTGCTGAAATTTTCTAGATACTTTTTCCAGATACTTCTCGAAACACCGATTATTAGAAATTTTTATTTTGTATTAAAAATTATTTTTCTCTCAAAAATCATAATTTGCCTACAACTTTTTTTTTCTTGAATGAAAAATCTAATTTCTTTGAATATTTGTCTTTCGATTTGACAATTTATCTCTTTTTGTAGAAATTTTATATTTTTTCATTAAAATTGCAACTGTTTGGTTTACAATTAAAAAGACTTTTCGTTGAGAATCCAACTATTCTGTTGAAAATTCGTCTGCTAGGATGAATTCAACTCTTTTTGATTAAACATTAAAATTTTTTTTAGTTTCAATCCAACTATCATATTTTTGGTAAGATTTCATCCTTTTTGGTTGAAAATTCAACTTCTTTGTTGAACTACTTTGTTAGAAATTCACTTTTTTAGATAAAAATTTATCACTTTAGTTTAAAGTTTATGTTTAAAATTCATCTCTTTGGCTAAAAATGTAACTATTTTGTTGATAATTCATTTTTCATGAATTCAACTGTTTTTTATTCAAAATAAAATCTTTTTGGATTAAAATATAAACTATTACATTTTTCATTGAGAAATCATTTTTTTTTTTTGAAAATTCATCTATTAGGTTGAAAAATAACTTTTTTGTTAAAAATTCATATTATTGGGTTGAAAAATTAAACTGTTTTATAGAAAATTTGTCCCTTTTGGAAAATATTTCATTTTTTATGAAATATACAACTGGTTAAAAATCAATTTTTTTTGGTTGAGTTTTCAACTATTTTGTTGAGAATTTCTCTTTTTTGGATTATTTCAACTGTTTTCTATTTAAATTAAAAATCTCTTTGTATTGAAATATCAACTATTACACTTTTCTTTGAGAATTCATATTTTTGTTTAAAATGAAACTACTGGTTCGAAAATTAATTTTGTTTTTGAAATTTTGACTTGACATCTGACATTTTCAATAATCTTTTTGAATTTTCTTAAGAATCTTAAAAAAATTATATTGATATAACTGTAGATACGAATAAAAAAAATTGTTATTCGAAATTTTTATTTTGTATTCAAAATTATTTTGCCTCTCAAATCAAGAATCCACACGAGCGCATAGCGCGCGATTGATGATGTTGGTATTTTAAAAGTAAAGGTACTTAATTAATTTGTTAAGAAATTCAAAAAAACGACTCTTTTACGATAGAAGCTTTAAAGATTTTAAATAAATTGTCAGGAACAAGGATTAATTAAGTTGGCATCTGCTATTTCTATTCAGATTATTCATTTAATTATTATCGAGAGGTTGAGATAGGTATACATAAACAGATGAATTCAATTTTTTTTTTAAATTTAATTATTCAGTTTCTTAATGGACGAGAGATACCAAATAAAAATCACATATAATAAAGTATTATGTCAGAAAAATTAAACTTGTATTTACCAAAATTTAATTAATCACTGTTCCCCGAATTTTAACACACTTTAAAGATGTTTTTAATTACGTTCACATGCGAAATGATATATTTTAATGTATGGTATCAATTTCCATGTGCGTCAAATAAAAAAAGATTTATCATTGAATGAATTTGTGAATTTGAACTCTAGATGTTGTATTATTACTTTTCCGGCTGACATGTAATTTTTTTTGCAGTCGGAGCTCATATTTATAAACGTATATTCGTGTGAAAGAGGTAAATTAAAAATAGCTGATCGCTGAGTATTTGGTTTCCACGTAAATGTGACAAAGAGTTACAATTTATATACATACATGTATAAAATTTATCAATAAAGATCTCAAAAAACACTGCGAGTCAAAAAAATGCTAAGTACACTACCGTTGAAAATTGTCGGTACGACCCGCGCGAGTACTGTTAAAAAAACATTGAAAAGCGTATTAAATTCCGCGTGGAATGACCTCTGATAGTGATGTTTTTGACCTTTTGAAGATAATATACCACAAGAGAAGTTTTTTAAAAAAATGCAAGAATTTCTTGAATTTTGTACCTTGACTTCAACTTATGGCATGGCCCAGAAAAGTTGTAGAAAAAATCTGAAATTCATACCCTACATTCTCTGAAGTCTTATCTTTGATTTAAGCATATGAAACTTGAAAAATCTTGAAGGGTTCTTGAGATACGACAAAAAAATGTCCAAGTCTTAAATGTCAAGTTTCAGTCGGTGATTACCGCTGTCACCCGTGAGAGC
The DNA here is from genome assembly GCA_932195095.1 of Andricus curvator. Lineage (NCBI taxonomy): Eukaryota > Metazoa > Arthropoda > Insecta > Hymenoptera > Cynipidae > Andricus > Andricus curvator. The sequence goes on from CAKNYM010051512.1 coordinate 203,818, forward strand.
GGTGATCACCGAGAATTTATCAGATTTTGTTCCTAAACTTCAACTTGTGCTGTGACTTGGAAAACTTATGGGAAAGCCCCGTAATTCAGAGGATCTAATCTCTGAAATCTTATCTTTAATTTAAGCCAATAAAACTTAAAATATCTTGTAGGGTTCTCGAGATACGACTAAAAATGTCCAAGCTTGTCTGCGTCGAGTTTCAGTCGGCATTCACCGCTGTCGGCCAAGCTTGCACTGAAACTCGGCGCAGAAACGCTTGGACATTTTTAGTCGTATCTCGAGAACCCTTCAAGATTTTTTAGGTTCAATTCACTCAAATCAAAGGTTTCCACGCGGAATTCAATACGATTTTCAATGCCTTTTTTAAAAGTTTCTCGCTCCTTCTTCGAACGAGTAGTCGCTTTTCAAAGTCAGCAGCAATTTTCAATTGTCCACGCGCTGGTCGTACCGACAATTTTCGGCGGTAGTGCACCTACTCTCTAAATTTTCTCGAGTGAAATTTCACTCAATTCGAGTGAAAAATCACTCGAAGAACAAGTGAAAACCCCGCTTGTCTTATTCGAGTGAAACTCCACTTTTAGCTCGAGCGAATTTCCCACTCAACTCCTTCGAGTTGAGTACATTTTTCGTTAAGAATTCATATTTTTGGTTGAATTTTACTGTTTTTGATTTAAAATTAAAATCTTTTCTTTGTTGAAATATCAACTATTATATTTTTTGTATAGAATTTATCTTTTTTTTATCAAAAATTAAACTAATTGGTTGAAAGCTTAACTTCTTTTTTAAAATTCGTTTTTTGTTGTTGTTGAAGATTCGTCACTTCAGATGAAAATTAAATTGTTATCTAAAATTTTCATTATTTTGTTAAGATTCAACTGTTTTGTTAAAAATGTAATTATTTTGTTGAAAATTTAACAATTCTGTTGAACATTCGTCCTTTTGGACAGAAAATTCTTCCTTTTCGACTGAAAATTCAACAGCCTTCTAAAAAATTCGTCTTTTTGGCTTGAAAATTCAACTACTTTGGAAATGCAACTATATATTTTTAATTGTAGTTTAATATTTCTTGTTTAAAATTTCGACAATTTGGTTGAAAATTCATTTTTGTAGATTGAAAATTTGACTTAAAACTTTGATAATTTTTTTGAAAATTCTACTACTTTGTCAGAAAATGATTTCTTGTGTTCGAAAATTCTTCTTTTCGGATTGAAAATTCATCGTGTTTGGTAGAAAAGTTTTTTGTTTGCAAATTCAACTGTTTTGAAAAAAGTCGTCTTTTCTGCTTAAAGATTCGAGTATTCGGTTAAAAAAGCAATCAAAAATCATCTTTCTTCGTTGAAAATTCATTCCTTTTGGTAGAAGCAATTTCGTCAGATTTCATAAAAAATGTGGGGAATTAAAAATATTTCTAAATATATCAGAAGGTTTTGAGCGATATAAGTTCGACAAATGTAAGGAATAAAGTAGTAGGGGGTAGTGGGAAATAGTAGTAGGGGACAGTGGGCAGTAGTAGTAAGGGTCAAGAACAAGCTAAATTTCTCTGGAGAAGAAATAGCGAAATAGTCTACAGATGATTTTAATATCCAAGTTTACTCTTGTTTTAATATTCGTTCCCATATAAGTTCAGCGAATGTAAGGAATAAAGTAGTAGGGGACAGTGGGCAGTAGTAGTAGGGTTCAAGAAGAAAACTCAATTCCTTTGAAGAAGAAATAGAGAAATTGTTAACAGACGCTTTTAATATCCAAGTTTTCTCTTGTTTTATCATTCCCATATAAGTTTGATGAATGTTAGGAATAAAGTAGTAGGAGGCATTGAGAAGTAGTAGTAGGGGGCAGTGGGCAGTGGTAGTAGGGGTCAAGAACAAACGAAATTTCTTTGGAGGAGAAATAGAGAAATAGTCTAGAGATACTTTCAATATCCAAGTATTCTCTTGTTCTAATATTCCCATATAAGTTCGACGAATGTAAGGAATCAAGTAGTAGGGGACAGTGGGCAGTGGTAGTAGGGGTCAAGAACAAACGAAATTTCTTTGAAGGAGAAATAGATAAATAGTCAAGAGATGCTTTTAATATCCAAGTTATCTCTTGTTCTAATATTCCCATATGAGTTCTACGACTGTGAGGAATAAAGTAGTAGGAGACAGAGGGAAGTAGTAGAAGGGTTCAAGAACAAACTCTATTTCTTTGAAGAAGAAAAAAAATAGTCAAGAGACGCTTTTAATATCCAAGTTTACTCTTGGTATAATATTCATTCCCATATAAGTACGACGAATGTAAGGAATAAAGCAGTAGTGGACAGTGGGCAAGAGTAGTAGGTTTCAAGAACAAACTCAATTTCTTTGAAGAAGAATTGGAAAAATTGTTAAGAAAAGCTTTTAATATCCAAGTTTTATTTTGTTTTAATATTCCCATATAAGTTCGACGAATGTGACAAATAAAGAAGTAGGGGGTAGTGGGAAGTAGTAGTAGGGGACAGTGGGCAGTTGTAGTAAGGGTCAAGAACAAACGAAATTTCTCTGGAGGAGAAATAGAGAAATAGTCTACAGATGCTTCTAATATCCAAGTTTACTCTTGTTTTAATATTCGTTCCATATAAGTTCGACGAATGTAAGGAATAAAGTAGTAGGAGACAGTGGGCAGTAGTAGTAGGGTTCAAAAAGAAGACTCAATTTCTTTGAAAAATAAATAGAGAAATAGTCAAGAGAGGCTTTTAATATTCAAGTTTTCTCTTGTTTTAATATTTCCATATAAGTTCGATGAATGTAAGGAATAAAATAGTAGGAGGCAGTGGGAAGTAGTAGTAGTGAACAGTGGACAGTGGTAGTAGGGGTCAAGAACAAACGGAATTTCGTTGGAGGAGAAATAGAGAAATAGTCTAGAGACGCTCTTAAAATCCAAGTTTTCTCTTGTGCTGATATTCCAATATGAATTCGACGAATGTAAAGAATAAAGTAGTAGGGGGCAGTGGACAGTGGTAGTAGAGGTCAAAAACAAATGAAATTTCTTTGGAGGAGTAATAGAGAAATAGTGTAGAGCCGCTTTTAATATTCAATTTTTCCCTGGTTTTAATATTTCCATATAAGTTCAACGACTGTGAGGAATAAAGTAGTAGGGAGCGGTGGGCAGTGGTAGTAGGGGTCAAAAACAAACGAAATTTCTTTGGAGGAGAAATAGAGAAATAGTCTAGAGACGCTCTTAATATCCAAGTTTTCTCTTGTTCTAATATTCCCATATAAGTTCGACGAATGTGAGGAATAAAGTAGTAGGGGGCAGTGGGCAGTAGTAGTAGGGGTCAAGAACTCTGGAGTCGGGAACATGAGTGTATGAGATCCATAGAGTCGCCATTGTTAGCATTCCAGTCGTCGCCAGCTAGCAATTCTTCCTCCCTTATTACATGTCTTCATGTAAAATTCTTCAAATGAACCATATCCTGTGGATTTCAACATTTTTATTACTTTCTCGAAAAATGTTGCCCTACTTTTGTCCCCAACTCCTGCCTCCTTCTCGCCAGTCCTTTCTTATAATATTATAATATCAAACATATTAAATCAAATATTTTTGAAATTAAATTTTTTTTATTGAAAATTAGGAGAGTACAGCTCAATAAAAAATGAATAAATTTTCATAAGAATTCATTATGTTTACAAAGTGTACCCTCCTCCAAGTTTTGGGAATATTTTACAGTTTTCAAGCAGAATATCAATTTTTTTTTGATGTCTTCCAGAATAGTAATTAGAAACTGTTTCATGTACAGAAGATAATCAAAAGTTGGAAAAGTAAAAGAATAAAATTGGAAAATGCTTTGAAAACTCAAAATTTTCAACCATATAAATGAGTTTACAACTAAAATGATCAATCTTTAACAAGAAAAACTCAACTTTTAAGAAAGTTGTTTAACTTTGGACCAAATACTTGAATTTTCAACCAAAAAAGATTTTAAATTCAAATTAAAATCAACTGAATTCATCCCAAAATAGGTATTTTGAAAAAAATAGTTATAAATCCTCAACCAAATAGTTCAATTTCTTGCTAAAAAATATCAATTTCCAATCAACAAAACGAATTTCCAACCAAAGAGATGAATTTTAAACTAGAATGGTCGAAAAATGATCTAGAAAATTTTTAAGAAATTTTTCTCATTTTATAGGATTTTACAAAATATTAGGGAAAATTCGAATTAGTTCAAAATATGTTTAGAACTTTGTGAAGTTCGGAAGAAATTGTAGAATATTTTATAAATTTTTTAAAATCTTTTGAGTTCGAAAATACTTGTAATCTCTTCAAAAATTCTGAAATCCCTAATATCATTTAGAATGATTAGAATTTTTCGCAAATATTTTTACAAAATTAAATAGCTATACTTAAATCTTCCAGATTCTCTTTTGATAATTTTGGAAATCTTTTTAAATGTTCTTAAATCTTTTTGAATATTCGCTTAACATTAATTTTTCAAAAGAAAAAATCATTAAAAATTTTCCCAGAAATTTTAAGAAAATTTGTCTATTGTGTTCAAATCTTCCAAATTCTTAAAAGCTTTTATACTTTTTGTTTGAAATTTTCAAAAATCTACGTTTTGTTTCAAATTTTTTGAAATCTTTGGAAGATTTTAAATATTTCTAAAGCGGTTCAAACTCTTTATATATCTCTTAAACATATTAATTTCTTTTTGAAATTTTTCAGATTTGAAAAATTGAAAAAATGTTGTTTTAAAATCTTCTAGATTTTTGTTCGAAATTTCAGGAAATTATTTTCAATTTTTTGAAATCTTTCACAATTTCCTCTCAGAATTTATTTTTCAAAATAAGAAAAACATTTAAAAATGGTCCATGAATCTTAAAAAAATGGTATATTTTCCTAAAACCTTTTCATTGTCTTAAAAAGCTTTTAAAGTTTTTTCCGAAACCTTAAAAAAATCTACATTTTTTTTTTAATTTTTTCAAATCATTTCAAATTTCACATTATTTTTTAATCTTTTTGAAACTTCTGAACCTTTTAAATGATTTAATGATTTAATTGATTGGAATTTTATCTAATTTTTTTTTTAATTCGGCATAAACTTCTAAACCTACTAAATAACTTTTTAAATAATTCGATTTTTTTCTGAACTTTTTAGAAAATTCGCAAAATTAAAAGAATTACCTCAAAATCTTCCAAATTGTTTGTTGCCATATTTTAAAATTTCCAAAACCTAAATCAGTAAAAATAATCTTTTAAGATAAAAATAAATCATTAAAAATGCCCCCACATATTTTTTGATTGTACCGGTATTCAGCGCGTGAAATATTGAGAATAGAATTATGTCCCAAAATAAAAAAATTATTTTCAATTAAAATTTTCTCTCTTATCAATAATATTCAGCATTAAATAAAATTACTTATTTTGAGTTATTTTATTTTTTATTTCTAATTCAGAATTGTCTTCTGTTTGATAACGTCACGTGACAAACATGGCCGCGCTTCCCGTGAACAGCTGTTTTCTACTCTGGCAAAACTGATCAAAACAAATGCAGAGGACCCAAAAACTGGACCAAAATGACGAACTTAGATAACATTTAGAACTTAAAATTGAACTATGTTGATGGAAATGCAACTATATTTTTTAAAAGTCATCTTTTTTATCAAAAATTCAAATACTTTGTTAAGAATTAATTTTTTTAGTTGAAGGTTTATCTCTTCGGTTGAAAATTTAACTATTTTGATGAAAATTTGTTTCGTTGGTTGAAAATAAGTTTTTTGAACTGAAAATTAAACTATTCCATTTTTTGTTGAAATTTTATATTTTTCAGTTAAAAATGTAACTATTTGGTTCAAAATTTATCTTTTTAATAGAAAATTCAACTTTTTGGTGGCAATTTCATGTATTTTCTTGAAAATTTATCCTTTTTGGTTAAAAATACAATTGTTTGGTTGAAATTTCAACTGTTGAAAAGTCGATTATTTGACATAAAGGTTAATTACTTTGTAAAAGAATTAATTTTTTCATCAGGGATTCATAATTATAGTTGGAAATTAAACTATTTACTTTTAAATGAACTTTTATATTAAAAATGCTACTGTATTATAGAAAATTGAACTTTTTGGTTGAGAAATCATATTTTTGGGTTGAAAATGCAACTTTTTGTAGATGATTTATCTTTTTGTCTCTAAAATTCAATAATTTTGTTGAAAATTCATGTATTTTGTGCAAAATTCGTCTTTTTGGGTGGTAAATCTATCTTCTTCGTAGAAAATTCATCTATTTGGTAAAAAATTTAACAGCAATGTTAAAAATTCATTTTTTTGTTAAAAATTATTTTTCTTATCTGAAAATTTAATTATTCCATTTTTGGTTGAATCTTTATGCTGTATATTTTATAAGTTAAAAATTCAATTTTCTTTGTAGAAAATTCATGTATTTTATTGAAAAGTCTTCCTTTTGGGTAGAAAATTAATCTTGCTTGTGGAAAATTCAACTTTTTTATTGAAAATTCAACTATTTGGTGGAAAATTCATATATTTTGTTGAAGAAATCGTCATTTTGGGTTGAAAATTATTCTTTTTTGTTGAAAGTTCAAATTTTTGGTTGAGAATCGAACCATCTTTTTAAAAATTTATCTTTCTTGATTGAATTTTTTTTTTAGTTAAAAATTCAGCTTAGCCAAATTCAAAATCCACTGTTTTGTAGAAAATTCGACTTTTTAGCTTAAATACTCTACTCTTTTGTTGAATATTTATCTTTCATGGTAGAAAAGTCTTCTTTGTTGGTAGAAAATGAATTTTCTTCATCAAAATTCAACTGACTTTTAAAAAACTGGTCTTTTTTTTCTTGGAAATCCAAATATTTAATTGAATTTGAATCTTTTTTGTTTGAAAATCCGACCATTTGATTAAAAATGCATCTTCTTATACTGAAAATTCAACTATTTGTTTAGAAATTCAACTATTTTGTTCAAAATCTAATTATTTTGGGAAAATTTAACCATTTTGTTAAATTCACCATTTTTGGTCAACAATTCAACTATGTTGTTCAAGATTCATCTTTCTTGGTTGAAAAGTAAGTTTATTGTTAGAAATTCAACAGTCTTCGAAAAAATTCATCTTTTTGACTTGAAAATTTTACTATTTGTTTAAGTTTTCAACTATTTTTTGGAAAACTCGTCTCTTTTACTGGAAAGTTCATCTATTCGTTGTTTAATGCAACTGTTTGGTCAGATTTTTTTTCGAAAATTCGTCTTTTTGTGTTGAAAATTCATCTCTCTGGGTAAAAAATGTTTTTTGGCTGAAAATTTAATTATTTTGTTCAAAAAGCAATATACTTCGAATTGAAATCTTAGGAATTTAAAGTGTTTCATATCGAATTTAATGTGTTATCTACATTAATTTTATTTCAAAGAATTTAAAAACAGTGGTGTAGTCGAGGCCTGGCGGGGCCTGGCGCCGCCAGCGTACTTTTTTCGAAGGCCTGGCGGCGCCAGGCCACTTTCTTCTCACACGGACAATTTTTCCAGTTAAGGATGGATTATTCTTTTAAATAAAATTAATGTAGATAACATATTGCATTCAATACAAAACACTTGGAATTCCGAAGATTTTAAGCCGAAATAAATTGCATTTTCAACAAAATAGTTGATTTTTCAACCAAAAAAGGTTTTCTACCCAAAGAGATGAATTTTCAACAAAAAAGACGAATTTAAAAAAAAAATTAATTTTCAAATAAACAATTGCATTAACAACCAAATAGATTAACTTTTCAGTAAAAGCGACGAGTTTTCCGAAATATAGTCAAATATTTAACCAAATAATAACATTTTTAAGACAAAAAGACAAATGATTTCGAACACAGTTGAATTTTTTAAAAAAACTTTACTTTTCGACCAAGAAAGATAAATTTTCAACCAAGAAGGATGTTTTTTCTACCATAAAATATGAGTTTTTAACCAAAAAGGATACATTTTTAACAACATAATTGAATTTTCATCAAAAAATGATAACTTTAAGAAATAATTAAATTTTCCAGAAATAATGAGATTTTTAACAAAATACATGAATTTCTAACCAAATAGGGGAATTTTCAGCATACAAAGATACATTTTCAATAAAATGGTCCAATTTTCGCACAAAAAAGATTACAATTCAATCAAATATTTGAATTTTCAAGACAAACAGACAAATTTTTTAGAAGACCGTTGAATTTTTATTACAAAAAAAATCATTTTCAACCAAGAAAGATGAATTTTCCACAAAAAAGTAAAGTTTTCAAGCTAAAAAGTCGAATTTAAAAAAAAAACAGCGGTCCTTTAAATCTAAAAAAAATTAATTTTAAAGAAAAAAGATGATTTTCAATTAAGAAAGATGAATTTTCGACAAGATATTTAAATTTTCAATCAAAAAGTTAAACTTCCAACAAACAAGAATAATTTCCTACCAAAAAAGGCGACTTTTTAATGAAATATATGACTTTTCTACCAAATGATTAAATTTTCAAATTATACAATATACAGGATAAAGTTTCAACCAAAAATGGAATAGTTACATTCTCAGATAAAAACTCTGATAAAAAAAAACTTTGAACAAAAAAAAAACGAATTATCAACAAAATTGTTAAATTTTCAATCAAAAAGACGAATTTTCTACAATACAGTAGAATTTTCAACATGAAAGTTCATTTAAAAGCAAATAGTAGTTGAAATTCCAACTCTAATTATGGATCCTCAATAAAAAAATTAATGTTTTCACAAAATTGTTCAAATTTAAGTGGAATGATCGATTTTTCGAGCAAAAAATATGAATTCTCAACTAAGCATAGTAACAGTTGATATTTCAACCAAACAAAAGCATTTTCAACAAAAAGGATCAATTTTTAACCAAGAAGATTAAATTCCTACCGAGAAAGACGAATTTTCAGCCAAAAAGTTAAATTTTTAACTGAATAATATCAATTTTTAACAAAAATTGAAAAGTTTAATTGTCAGTTTCAAAAATTTATTTTCAACCGAACATCAAACGAATTTTCATCAAAAAAGTAAAGTTTTCAAGCTAAGAAGCCGAATGTTTAAAAAAACAGCGGTCTTTTAAATCTAAAAAAATGAATTTTAACAAAAAAGATGATTTTCAATCAAGAAAGATGAAATTTCAACAAGATAGTTAAATTTTCAATCAAAAAGTTAAACTATCAACAAACAAGAATAATTTTCTACCCAAAAAGGCGACTTTTTAATTAAATATATGAATTTTCTACCAAATAGTTAAATTTTCAACCAAAAAGTTGAATTTTTCAACAAAGAAGATTAATTTTCTACCAAAAAAGACGAGTGTTCAACAGAATACATTAATTTTCTAACAAACAGTTGAATTTTCAAATTATAAAATATACAGGTTTCAAGTTTAAACTTTAAGTTTGAAGTTTAAAGTTTCAACCAAAACTGGAATAGTTAAATTTTCAGATAAAAACTCTGATAAAAAAACTTTGAACAAAAAAAAACGAATTATCAACAAATTTGTTAAATTTTCAATCAAAAAGACGAATTTTCTACAATACAGTAGAATTTTCAACATAAAAGTTAAATTTTTAACTGAAAAATATCAATTTTTAACAAAAATTGATAAGTTTAATTATTGTCAGTTTCAAAATTTTATTTTCAACCAAACATCAAACGAATTTTCATCACAATAGTTAAATTTTCAATCAAAAAGATGAATCTTTGACTAAAAAAATGAATTTTTAACAAAGTAGTTGAATTTTCGATAAAAAAGATGACTTTTTGAAATATTTTCAATAAAATAATTAAATTTTCAACCAAATAATATAATTTTCAACCAAACCAAATGAATTCCGAACAAAAAATATAATAGTAGCCTTTAAAAAAAAAGAACTTTTACCTAAAAATATAGTTGGATTTTCTGATTTGGTTAAAGTTCGTAACGTTATTTTCACTTATGACCCCCCCCTTTTTACAACCTTAAGTTCTCGGCCCCCCCCCTGAAACTGGAAACGTAGTTTATGGAAAGTACCGCCAGGCCACTTTTTCTTTTAGGACTACATCACTGGGTAAAAGCCGTCTTTAACCATCGGTTCAAAAAGTCCAAAATTGGTTACGTAGTTTATGGATGGCCCATAACTGAAAAAAAATTTTCCGTGTGACAAAAAAGTGACTTGGCGCCGCCAGGCCTTCAAAAAAAATACCCTGGTGACTACGAAATAGGTAAAACTTTTCTAAATAACCTAGCGGCAAGATGAGAGAAGCTTGAGCAGACAGTTCTTCCACTTTCCTAGGGTGTGAAAAATTCGCGACTTCGGAGTTAATCCGAAGTAAGGAGTGTTTGGTGCCCCAAAACGGATTATCGAATTCCCGGAGGAGGGAATTTGGAGGGCTTTGATGAAATCGCATTTTTGAAATCATCGACGAGCCACTTCCACGAGGCACGAGCTTCCTCTCACTTCGTGGCACAGTCGGCTTGGTTTAATCCGTATTCATCAGCAGTTATACAGGGTCCTGGGTAAAGGGCTTGCTAAGCCGGCTGATCCGCGCTCAGCCGAGAGGGCGAAAGGGAGGACCGGTTCCGCCCCCGCAGCTCTAGGTCATCTCTAGGTCTACACGAATCAGCTCACTTTGAAAAAATGGTGGAACGATGCTTGACAAGACACTCGGAACAATAATTAAATACAAACTGTCTACTGTTACGAATTTTTCCGTGCGACTAATCCCTTTTTCGGTTCCTTCCCGGCTAATGTTACGGAAAATTCCGTAATATTATTTATTGCTAATAATATATAATAATATTCAAATTCATTCATTTACTTCGTCCACTAGGGTGGCCGAAGAAACTCGAAATCCCTTTCCCAGCTTTATGATTTCTTCACAAAAATTGTCAGAATTATTCTATTTGAAAATTTATGATCAAAAAGTCTTTTCTATTCATGCGTCAACTTTGAATTATGTCCATCAGAAAAGTTTTTCTGTTTGAAACAGATCACTCAAATATTATAAATGAGCATAACTTACTTAATCTTCAATAAAGTGTATTAATATTATAGATCAATCAATTCACATCGAATCAAGGAATCTTTTCCGTTCTTCCATCAATTTTGAATTATGTTAGTGAGAGAAGTTTTAATATAAAAAATCATGTTTTCAAATATTATGCATTACCAATCGATTCGTCTCGAATGAACACAAATTTTCTATTTTCGCATCAACTTTAAATTATGAGAATAAGAAAATTTTTGCTATAGAAAACGATTCTAAAAATATATAAATTACCATAACTTCTCTACTATTTAATAAAATGTATTAATATTGTAGGTCAATCGATTCGTCTCGAACCAAGGAATCTTTTATAATCTTGCATCAACTTTAAATTATGTTGAAGAAAAAATTTTTACTCTAAAAAACCGTATTTTCAAAATATATAAATTACCATAACTTTCCTACTCTTTAATAAAATGTATTAATATTATTGGTCAATTGATTCGTCCCAAACCAAGGAATGTTTTATATTCTTGCATCAACTTTGAATTATGTGGAAGAAAAAAGTTTTACTATAAAAAACTGTATTTTCAAATATTATGAATTACCATAGCTTCCTTACTCTTCAATAAAATTCATTATTATTATAGGTCAATCGATTCGACTCGAATCAACACATCTTTTCTCTTATTGCATCAACTTTGAATTATGATATTCAAAAAAGTTTTACTATAAAAAACTGATTTTCAAATATGATGCATTACCATAGCTTCTTTACTCTTCAATAAAATTTATTAATATTATAGGTTGATTGATTCGACTCGAATCAACACATCTTTTCTGTTCTGACATCAACTTGGAATTATAATTTTGAAGAAAGTTTTACTATAAAAAACCGTGTTTCAAAATATATAAATTACCATAACTTCCCTAATCTTCAATAAAATGTATTGATATTATAGGTCAATCGATTCTTCATGAACCAAGGAATCTTTTATATCCTTGCATCAACTTTGAATTATATTGAAGAAAAAAATTTTACTATAAAAAATCGTATTTTCAAATATTATGCATTACGATAGCTTCCTCACTCTTCAATAAAATTCATTATTAGTATAGGTCAATCGATTCCACTCGAATCAACACATATTTTCTCTTCTTGCATCAACTTTGAATTATGATATTCAAAAAAGTTTAACTATCAAAAACTGATTTTCAAAATATATAAATTACCATAACTTCCCTGCTCTGTAATGGAATGTATTAATATTATAGGTCAATCGATTGGTTTCGAACCGAGGAATCTTTTATATTCTTGCATCAACTGTGAATTATGTAGAAGAAAAAAGTTTTACTTTAAAAAACCGTATTTTCAAATATTATGCATTACCATAGCTTCCTGACTCTTCAATAAAATTTATTAATATTATAGGTGAATCGATTCGACTCGAATCAACACATCTTTTCTGTTCTTGCGTCAAC
>CAKNYM010051512.1:216254-227953 GCA_932195095.1 Andricus curvator
AAACCGTATTTTCAAATATTATGCATTATCATAGCTTCCTTACTCTTTAATAAAATGTATTAATATTATAGGTGAATCGATTCGACTCGAATCAACACATCTTTTCTGTTCTTGCATCAACTTGAAATTATCAGAATGAGAAAATTTTCACTATAAAAAAAATTCTAAAAATATATAAATTACCATAACTTCCCTACTATTTAATAAAATGTATTAATATTGTAGGTCAATCGATTCGTCTCGAACCAAGGAATCTTTTATATTGTTGCATCAACTTTGCATTTGCTAATGAAAAAAGTTTTACTATAAAAAACCGATTTTTAAAATATTATTATGTGTTAAAAAAAAATTCAACGAATATTTTTAGAAATCTTTCGGCCAGTTTCAAGATATTAGTGAGGAAAATAAGTCCTTCAAATTGCATCAATTTTTTCTGCAACCGTTTTCTAGTTATCGTGTTCACAAAAAAGCGTGACATACCACACATCCCCACACACACACACACACACATACACACATCCGGACAATTACTTAGAACATTGTATTAGACATTTTTTAATTGAGGAGGGTTTAATTAAATGAATTTGAAAATTTTCAAAAATGTTACCATTACAAAGCTTCCTCTATGAGGAAGCAAAATGATAGGATAATCAACATGAGAATAAATAATAGAACAATGTTGAAGAAATTAATATAGAACGTAGAGAAACTACAAAGAAAAGATTTATTTTAAACCATTTATAATTTCATATGAAAGTAAACAAAAATAGCGATTCTGCCCGAATAAACTTTACACAGAAAAAATATGTAAATTACCATGATATCTTTAAAATCTTTTAAAAGTTAATTGGAATCCATATAAAGACGTTTTGGAATCTCTTGAAATCGCTTGATTCTGTTGAAAATATTTTCAAGTCCATTAAGATCTTTGAAATCTGCTAAAATCTGTTGATGTCCATTAAAATTGGTAAAATCTTTAAAATAATCCGAAGTCCTATAGAAAACTCAAATATAATTGAAATTAAATTTATTGAACTTTCCTGAAAAAACCATTCAAATCCCTAGAAATATTTGGAATCTTTGTGAAATTTTCTTGTAATACCTAAAAATCCCTTGAAACATGTAGAATCACTAGGAATCCCTCAAAATTCAATGAAATTTCGTCTATTTTTCCAAGTTTTTTGGAAATCTTTGGAAATCCTATAAAATTCTTTGGAATCCCTTGAAATTTGGTAGATTTTCAGAAATCCTTAAGAATCCCATAGAATCCCTTGACATCTTTGGAAAGCGTGAAAATCCAAATTGAAAAGTATGAATCATTTGAAAACCCGCAAAATATAATTTAACATAAACTTTTTCATTAAGTTCTCAAAAAATCGTTCGATACATTTCAAATCTTTAGATTCACTAGAAATTCATTGAAATTTCATTGATTTTCCCAAGTTTTTTGGAAATCTTCAGAAATCCTAGAAAATTGTTTGGAATCCCTTGAAATTTTGTAGATATCAGGAAATCGTTTAGAATCCTTCAGAATCCCTTGAAATCTTTGGAAAACGTGAATATCCAATTAAAAATTATGATTCATTTAAAAGCCCTCAAATATAACTTAAATGAAACTCATTCATTAAAGTACTTTAAAAACAAAGTTTAAGTCCCTAGAAATCTTTGAAATCTTTGTGAAATTTCTTGAAATACACTTAGAAAAAGGTTTTTTCAAATCAAACAAACATTTGTTTGACCCTATAACAAAGATAGAATTTGTTTGATTCAAATAAAATTTGTTTAAGTCCAACAATGGCGTGTTTGTATCAAATAAATTTTGTTTAAAATTATAAATTGTTTGTTTGAATCCATCAAATATTTGTTTCACCTTATATCAACGAAAAAATTTGTTTGATTCAAACAAATATTTTTCTCAGTGCCTCAAAATCTCTTGAAATCTTTAAAATCGCTAAGAATCCCTTAAAATCTTCTGAATCGTGAAGAATCCCTTGAAATTCAATGAAATTTCACTCATTTCTCAAAGTTTTCTAGAAATCCCTTGAAATCTTGGGAAATCCTACAAAATACTTTAGAATCACTTGAGATTTTGTGTTTTGTCTTGAAATCCTTTAGAATACCTCAGAACCCCTTGAAATCTTTGGAAAACCTAAAAATCAATTTGAAAAACTAAATAATTTAAAGCCCTTAATCCCATTAAATCTTTAGAATTGCTAGGAATACCTTGAAATTTTTAGAATCTCTAGGATTTCCTTAAAAATCAATGATATTTCATTTATTTTACGAAGTTCTCTAGAAATCCCTAGAAATATTTGAAAATCTTAGAAAATTCTTTGGCATCGATTGCAATTTTGTAGATCTCTTGAAATCCTCTCCAATCCCTTAGAATCCTTTGAAATCTTTGGAAAACGTGAATATCATATCGAAAAAGTATGAAAAATTCAAAAGTCCCCAAATATAATTCAAGTTAAACTTATTCATTGAAGTTTTCTAAAAAAAATTTAAATCCCTAGAAATCTTTGAATTTCCAAGTTTTTTGGAAATCTTCCGCAATCCAAAAAAATTCTTTGGAGTCACTTGACATTTTGAAGATATCTTGAAATCCTTTAGAACCCCTTAGAATCACTTGAAATCTTTGGAAAACATGAAAATCCATTTAAAAAGCATAAATCACTTGAAAGCCCTAAAATATAATTTAAAGTAAACTTATCAATTGAAGTTTAAATTCCTGGAAATCTTGGAAATCCTTCGAAATCCTTGGAAATTCAATAAGATCCTTGAATTTTTGTAGAATCACTTGAAATGTCTTAAAATCCCTTGAAATCCTTAAGAATCCCTTGAAGTCTTTGGAAAACGTAAAAATCCAATTAAAAAGGTATACATTTTGTAAGTCCTCAAATAAAATGTCAATTAAACTTATTAATTAAAGTTCTTTAAAAAAAAACCGTTCAAATCCCTTAAAATCTTTGAAATCCCTTCAAATCCTTAAACATTTAATAAAATCCTTAAACCATTGTAAAATTACTTGAAATACCTTAAAATTTCTTGAAATTTTTGGAACTAGAAATTCTTTTAAATTAAATTTGTTCTACAAAGTTCACTAGAAATCCCTTGAAATCTTGGGAAATCCTACAAAATTCTTCAAAATGCCTTAACATCTTTGAAAAACGTTTTAAAAGTCTCTTAAATCCCTCGAAATGTTTAGAAATTCTTGGAAATCCGTGGAAATATTTTTAATCTTTTGAAAACCGATAAAATCTTTTTAAATTAGTAGACATATTTAAAATTCCATTAAATTATTCTAAATGCCTTAAAATCCGTGAAAGTCTCTTAAAATTTGTTTAAATCCTTTGAAATCTCTTAAAACCTTCAGATATGCTTGGAAATATTTACAATTTCCTAAAAATTTTATGATTTCTGAGGAAGTTGCTTAAAACCCATGGAAATTATCTGGAATTCTAATTAAATTAAAGTTCTTGTTAAATGGCTGGAAATACCTTAAAATCCGTTAAAATCTTTGAAGTCGCTAGGAATTCTTCCACATTTAATTTAATTCATTTTAATTTTTTTCTCAAAGTTCACTAGAAATATCTTTAAATCTTTGGAAATCCTACAAAATTCTTTGCAATCTCTTGAAATTTCTTAAATCTTTCAAAAAAACTTTGGAATTCCTTGAAATCCCCGGAAAAGTTTGGAAATGTTTCGAAATTCCTTGAAATACGTGGAAATTTTTTTAAATCACATGAAAAGCCACAAATGTTTCTGAAATTAGTTGAAATATTTCTAAACACCTTGAAATCATTTTAAAAGAATTAAAAAATACAATTTGTTGAAATCCTTTAGTCTCCCTTAAAACCTCCTGAGATTTTTAGAAATCTTCAAAATGCCTTCAAATTTTTATGAAGTCTGACGAAATCGCTTAAAATCCATGAAAGTTTTCTGAAATTACACAAAATTCTTCAAAATTTGTCGAAATCCTACGTCAAGTAAATAAATAAATTATTCTTTTATAATTTTTCTGTTTTTTGAGTCAACTCTTTAAATATTTTAACATTGTTTATTTCTATACTGATTTTCTTATAATGATTTTACTAGAATCGTAAAAAAATTATAAGAAATTCATTATAGCAAAATCATTATAGACCCCTATTGAATTGTCTATAATATTTTTTCGTAAGGGGGGATTACAAGGTATTGTAAAAGATTGCTTTTGTAATTCTCCCTCGTGGGTAACATGTCACACGCCGGGCATCGTATTAAAAATATGCCTCTCGTTTTTCTTATGTTTTTCAGAAAGAAATTAAGTTAGAAAGATTTTAAAACATCCGCTAGAAAGCTTAATAAATTTTGCGCCAATTAAGTTGTGCTTTAAGTTTTTTAAAGAAATAGGAACCGAGAGAACATTTGACAAAAACCGACCTATTTCGACTAATTTTCGATTCTCAACTTCCACTTTCTGAATGCTTCAGGGAGATTAATGGAAAAAATTGAAACTTTGCTGAAATCTTTGTCTGAAATCTCTTCTTTGAAATGAGACAAAGAACATAATGGAATATTGATTGGTTTTTAAATTATTATTGAAAATGAGAAAGCGTTTCCAAGCGTTGCAGTCACCACTCGACCAACTGATTTTCGTCGTTGGGCACGCTTCCACATTTTTCATGATAATTCGAGAACCAGTCAATATTTCCTTATGTGTTTGGTCCCATTTTGAAGAGGATATTTTAAACTTCAATTCCACTAAGTTTCAATTTTTTCCAAAATCAGTTCATCGAGCGGCAGTCGCATGGAAAACAAGAAATGAAAGACTACGGTCACCACTCGACCGACCGATTTTCACTTTGGGCACGCTTCCTCATTTTTATGATGATTTGTGAACCAGTGAATATTTTTAAATGTTCTTGGTCTTATTTCAAAGCGGAGACTTTAGACTTTAATCGAACGAAGTTTCAATTTTTTCCAAAATTCTTTCATCGAGCGGCAGTCGCATGGAAGACAAGAGATGGAAGACTACGGTCACCACTTAACCGACCGATTTTTACTTTGGGCACGCTTCCACATTTGTTATGATAATTTGAGAACTAGTCAATGTTTCCTTATGTTCTTGGTCACATTTTGAAGAGTAGATTTTAAAATTTAATTCAACTCATTTTAAATTTTTTCCCAAATCGGTTTCTCGAGCGGCAATCGCATGAAAAACAAGAGACGAAAGACTGTCGTCTTGGATACACTTCCACATTTTTCATGATGATTCGAAAACCAGTCAATATTTTTTATCTTCTTTGACTTATTTTAAAGTGGAGACTTTATACTTTAATTCAGAGAAGTTTCAACTTTT
Source organism: Andricus curvator (assembly GCA_932195095.1). Lineage (NCBI taxonomy): Eukaryota > Metazoa > Arthropoda > Insecta > Hymenoptera > Cynipidae > Andricus > Andricus curvator. The sequence continues at coordinate 221,593 of CAKNYM010051512.1, forward strand.
TCCAAAATCAGTTCATCGAGCGGCAGTCGCATGGAAAACAAGAAATGAAAGACTACGGTCACCACTCGACCGACCGATTTTCACTTTGGGCACTCTTCCTCATTCTTGTGATAAATGGAGAACCAGTGAATATTTATTGATGTTCTTGGTCTTATTTCAAAGCGGAGACTTGGGACTTTCATTCAGCGGAGTTTCAATTTTGTCCAAGATCGATTCATCCAGCGGCAGTCGCAGGGAAGACAAGAGACGGAAAACTACGTTCACCACTCGACCGACCGATTTTCGTCTTTGGGCACGCTTTCACATTCTTCATGATAAATCGAAAACCAGTCAATATTTTTTTTATGTTCTTGGTCTTATTTTAAAGCGGAGACTTTAGACTTCAATTCAGAAAAGTTTCAATTTTTTCCAAAATCAGTTCATCGAGCGGCATTCGCATGGAGAACAAGAGATGAAGGCCTGCGGTCACCACTCGACCGACCGATTTTCATTTTGGGCACGCTTCCTCATTTTTATGATAATTGGAGAACCAGTGAATATTTCTATATGTTCTTGATCTTATTTCAAAGCGGAGACTTTAGACTTCAATTTAGCAAAGTTTCAATTTTTTCCAAAATCGGTTCATCGAGCGGTAGTCGCATGGAAGACAAGAGATGGAAGACTACGTTCACCACTCAACCGACCGATTTTTACTCTGGGCACGCTTCCACATTTTTCCTGATAATTCGAGAACAAGTCAATATTTCCTTACGTAATTGGTCCCATATTGAAGAGTAGATTTTAAAATGTCATTCAACTGATTTTAAATTTTTTCCAAAATCGGTTTCTCGAGCAGCAGTCGCATGAAAAACAAGAGATGCAAGACTGCAGTCACCACTCGACCGACTGATTTTCGTCGTTGGGCACGCTTCCACATTTTTCATGATCATTCGAGAACCAGTCAATATTTCCTCATGTTTTTGGTCCCATTTTGAAGAGGAGATTTTAAACTTCAATTCCACTAAGTTTCAATTGTTTCCAAAATCGTTTTCTCGAGCGGTAGTCCGAGCGGTCCGTAGTAGGACCGGCCGATTTTTACTTTGGGCACGCTTCCACATTAGTTATGATAATTCGAGAACCAGTTAATTTTCATTATGTTCTTGGTCTCATTTCGAAGAAGAGATTTCGAACTAAAGTTTAGCAAAGTTTCAATTAGTTCCATTCCCTTGCCAAAGCATGCAGAAAGTGGAATTTGAGAATAGAAATTAGGTCAGACGGAAAATTTCTAACATAATTTCCGTTTTTTTTTCCGTTTCGAATCTCGCCTTCGAAAAGGCCCTGGGTGCTCATAATCACTGAAGAGTAAATATACGTCGCAAAGTTTAGAGATAGGGGAACTTTTCTGTTTTGGAAGCTCAATTTACATAGCGATTTGAAGTGATCGGAGGGTCTTTCGTCTTTTTAAAAAGCTCTTGCTCTCTGGTGGGGATAATTACCGATTAAGGAAATTAAATCCTGTGGTGGTATCGATTCCCGACCGATAATCGGCCGTGGGAGGCCTTAGTCGGTGGATGGGGTGGGGGTACCGCCTTTGTTTTTGATTCGGAGGGCATCCTTACGAACGGGTTAGCCGCGCCAGTGATCACCGACGCTAATTACAGCGGATCAGCATCCCGGTCGAGTTTAAAACTCATTCCCCTTTTCGTGCAGAAACGGGGCTTCCCGCCCTGCTGCTGATTGGCCGCCCGGGATGACACGAAAGTGCTTCAACATGGCGTCTTATCTGATTTCATCGACGTCCCACAGGGTTAAGCACCATACCACTCCCTCGTTCTTTAGTTAATTACCACTCATTACATCACATCCTTACATAAATATATTACACCTTCTTGAATTTTTTATTAATTCGAATTATTTATCTGCAATGCTGATATCGATTGATACACCCTTTATTTTGGATTGAAAAAAATGGCTACTGTCTAGGTAACATTGATGAAAGAAGGAGGGCGGGAAAAATTAAAGTCGATTTATTTATTTGTAGAAAAAAATCTGCTAAACGTACAGGATTTTCAATTAAAATAGGGAGTTTAGTTTTTCTGTGAAGATTACCGAATTTTCAGTAATATTATTTTATTATCAGCTAAACAGTTACTTCAATTTCCAAACAAAGAGTAGATAATATTTCAACCTAAAATGGAAAAGTTAAACTTCCAGTTGAAAATTTTAATTTTTAACAAGAAACGAATTTTTAACCAAAGAGATGAATTTTTAACGAAGGGGCCGACTTTTCAGAAAAAAAAGAAATAACTTCAACCAAAAGCATTTTTAACGAAATATTTGAATCTGCAAGCCAAAAAGGTGAATTTGTTAGAAGACAGTTGTATTTTCAATGAAGAAAGATGAATTTTCAAGCAAGAACTTTTTTACCAAAAAATACAAATTTTCAATTTAGAAAGACGAATTTTCAAAAAATCAGTTGAATGTTCGACCAAAAAAGTGAATTTTTAACCAAATATTTGAATTTTCAATAACAAATGAAATTTATTATTAGTCAAGCAATTGTATTTGCAACAAAATGGTTGAATTTTTAAACAAAAAGGACATATTTTCAACAGAATAGTTCAATTTTCAACCAAGGATAGAAATTTATATTTTCAGTTATAAATGGAGAAGTTAAATTTTCAACCAAAAATGGAAAACTCAAATTTTCAGTTAAAAATATTCATTTTCAACTAAAACGACGCATTTTTAATCCAAAAAGAAGAATTATCAATAAATAACGATTTTTTAGTCAAGAAAAAAACTTTATCCAAATTTTTGAATTTTTTAGTCAAAAGACGAATTTAACCTTTCTAACCAAATCGTCGAATCTGCAAGCTAGAAAGGGGACTTTTTAGAAGAGACTTAAATTTTCAACCAAGAAAGATTAATTTTCAACCAAGAAATTTTCTACCTGAAAAGATAAATTTTTGATCCAGAAAGAAGAATTTTCAACAAATCAATTAAAGTTCCGTACAAAAAATGAATTTTCAACCAAATATTGGAATTTTCAACAACAGCCCAAAGTTATTATCAGCCAAACAATTGTATTTGCAACAATAAAGTTGAATTTTTAAACAAAAGGGACGAACTTTTACCAAATAGTTGAAATTTCAAACAAAAAGTTTCATTTCTAAACAAAAAATATTAATTTTCGAATAAATTGTTGAATTTTCCAAGAAAAAGTATAAATTTTTAATCAAAAACGTTCAACAGAACAGTCATATTTTCTATCAAGTAAATTAATTTTCTACACAATACTTAGTTGATTTAAAAAAAAATAATTAAATTTTCAACTAAAATGATGAACCTTCAACAGCAAAAAATGAAGTTTTCACTGAAAAATTCATTTTTCAACCAAGTAGTAGACTTTTGAATTAAAAAAGCTTGATTCTCAAAAAAAAATATGATAGTTGACACTTTAATCAACAAAACATTCTAATTTCAAATAAAACCTAAAAGAAAAATTTCCCAGTAGGAAAGATATTCTAGTCAAAAGAGAAAAAATATTTTCATCGAATTGTTGAATTTTCAAACCAGAAATGCGAATTCTCTAGGAAACAGTTGAATTTTCAGTCCAAAAATATGAATGTTCAACCAAATAGTTGAATTTTCTGCGAAAAAATTGAAATTTTCAACCCAATGAGACGAATTTTTAACAAAACAGTTGAATTTTTGGTCCAAGTAGTTGAATTTTAAACTAAAAACGATCAATTAAAAAAAAATCGAATTTGCAATAAAATAGTTCAATTTTCAACCAAAGAGATAGATCTTCATTTAATAAAATGACTTTTCATAAAAAAAAGATGAATTTACAATAAAATACGTACATTTTTCATCAGTGGTAAAGAAGTCAAAATATTGTACTTTCAACAAAATAGATGAATTCTTAAACAAATAATTCAATTTTTAAGTAAAAAGATAAATTTTCAACCAAGCATATTAATTCTCTAAGGAAAAAGTCAAATTTTCCACAATTTTCAACACGATAGTTAAATTTTCAACAAAAGAGATGAACTTTTGAATAAAATGATGAATCTTCGAATGAATAATTCCATCTTTAACAAAGTAGTTTAAAATTCAACCAATTAGTTGAATTTTCAACTAGAAAAGAGAAGTTTTTAACCAGAAATAGAAAAGTTGAATATTGAGCCAAAAGACATCAATTTTCAACTGAAATGATCCATTATTAACCAAAAAAGTAAATTTTTTAATAAAGTGATTTATCTTTAAACTAAGTACTTGAATTTTCAACTGATAAAGATAAATTTTGAACCAAAAATGGAATAGTTAAATTTTCAACCGAAAAGATTATTTTTCAACCGAAAAGATTATTTTTCAACCAAAATAAATATTTTCATCTGAAAAAGAGAAAATTTTGACAAAAAATAGAATAGTTGAATATTCAACAATAAGAAATGGATTTTCAACTAAAATGATGAATCTTCAACCAAAAAAATGTATTTTAAACAAAATAGTTCAAAATTCAACCAAGTAGTTGAATTTTCAACTAGAAAAGAGAAGTTTTTAACCAAAAATAGAATAGTTAAATATTCAACCGAAAGACATCAATTTTCAACTAAAATTATTATGAATCTTTAACCAAAACAATTAATTGTAAACAAAGTGATTCAGCTTTAAACTTAGTAGTTGAATTTTTAACTGAAAAAGATAAATTTTCAATATAAAAAATGGAATAGTTATATTTTCAACCGAAAAGATTATTTTTCAACCAAAAAAAGAAAGAAGGAATTTTAAACACAACAAAAATGATGAATTTTCAACTAAAATGATGAATCTTCAACCAAAAAAATTAATTTTGAACAAAGTGATTCAGCTGTAAACTAAGTAGTTGAATTTTCAGCTGAAAAAGATAAATTTTCAACATAAAAAAATGGAATAGTTATATTTTCAACCAAAAAGATTAGTTTTCAATCAAAAAAAGTAAAAAGGAATTTTAAACACAACACAAATGATAAATTTTCAACTAAAATTGCAAATCTCCAACCAAAAAAATTCCATTTTTAACAAAGTAGTTCAAAATTTAACCAAGTAGTTGTATTTTCAACTAAAAAAGATAAATTTTCAAGATAAAAAACGGAATAGTTATATTTTCAACTGGAAAGATTATTTTTCAACCAAAAAAAAGAAGGAATTTTAAGCACAATATGAATGACGAATTTTTAACTGAAATGATGAATCTTAAACCAAAAAAATTCCATTTTCAAGGAAGTTGTTAGAAATTCAAATATAAGAAGATGAATTTTCAACTGAAAAAGAGACATTCAATTAACCAGACTTGAACCAAAATGTAATAGTTAATATTTCTGCAAAAAAAAATTAATTTCAAATGAAGAACAGTAAACCTGCCAAAAGACTTAAATTTTCAACCAAGATAGATTTTTCTACAAAGCAGTTGAATTTTGTACCGAAAAAGTTGAATTTTTCATCTAATTAGACGAATTTTCAACAAAAACATTGCATTTTTAACCAAGAATGATAACTTTTTAATAAAATTGTTGGATTTTCCTCAAAAACTTTAAATTTGCAACCAATCAGTCATATTTTTAACCAAAAAAGAATAAATTTCGATCCAAAGAGTTAAAATTTCAACAAAAGAGTCCTTTAAACTCACATTGATTTGTTTTCTTTTAATTCACTTGAATTTTTTTTTAAAATTTTCCTTGAATTTTTATGAATTTTGTTGAATTTGTTCCATGACATGTCCCTTAAATTCCTCTATACTTTCTCCGTTTAAATATGTCACATTTCCCTCTTTTTAGAAGGAAATTCGGCTGTGGCAGCCCTGTGTATTCTTTGTTTATTTTTGACAGCAATACATTTTGGAAAACTTTGTCGCTCAATCAACCTCTTTCCGAGTTTAAGATGATTTCCGCGGTACTAAGGAGTCTTTCGACAAGTAGCTGCCAAAATTTTAGTAATGAAAATGAAAAAATTTGGTTCCATACTTCCTCCTCACTCACTTCTCCCACTTCTCCGACCCCCCTACCCTCATTTCCACTTCTTCTCCACCCCTCAATTCAACTTTCCTAATTCCCCCCCCCCAAACTTTTCCCATAATTTCCCCCCAATTCTATATCTTCCCCACCCCTCACTTCCTTTACACTCATCACCACTACTTTTCAACCCGTCACTTCCACTTCCCTGATTCCTCCTACTTCCATACCCCTTATTTCTCCTCCCATATTTTGTTATACTTTCACACCTTTCATTTCCTCCCACCTCTACGATTTTCCCACCCTTTATTTCTTCTACTTTCCCACCCTTCACTTCCTCTACCCTCATTTCCACTACTTCTTCACCCCTCACTTCCACTTTCCTA
>CAKNYM010051512.1:238560-250938 GCA_932195095.1 Andricus curvator
GTCTATCTTTCTCTATCTATTTTTCGATATGAATTCACGTCTATCTTTTTCAATATCCTGTCCTCTATCTCATCCTATTCTTTATCTATCCACGTCAATATTTTTCTATCTCTGAATTAATCTAAATTTCCATCTATCTTCTTCAATCTCCTCTACCCCATCTCACTATATCATACATCTATCAACGTCTATCTTTCTCTATCTATTTTACGATATGAATTCACGTCTTTTTCAATATCCTCTTCTCTGTCTCATCCTATCCTTCATCTATCCACGTCAATATTTTTCTATCCCTGAATTAATCTAAATTTCCATTTATATTTTTCAATCTCCTCTTCCCTATCTCATTTCATCATACATCTATCAACGTCAATCTTTTTCTATCTATTTGTAAACCTGAATTCACGTCTATCTTTTTCAATCCCCTTTTCTCTAGCTCATCCTATCCTTCATCTGGCCACGTCAATCTTTTTCCATATCTCTGTCAATCTAAAGTTCCGTCAATCTTTTTCAACCCCCTCTTATTTTATCTGATCTTGTCCTTTATCTGTACTCGTCAATATTTTCCTATCTCTCTGTCAATATGAATTCCCGTCTATCTTTTCTAATCTCATCTTCCCTATATTATGTCTATAATTTTCTATCTATTTTTCAATATAAATGTACGTCTATCTTTATCCATCCTCTATTCTCTGTCTCATATTATCGTGTATCTATTAAAGTCCAAGTTTTTCTATCTCTGTTAATGTAAATTCCTGTCTATCGTTTTTTAACCTCCACTTCTCTATCTCATCCTATATTATATCTAGCAACGTCTATCTTTTTCTATCTCGTTGTTCATCTACATTTACGTACATCATTTTCAATTCTCTCTTCTCTATCTCACCCTATCCTTTATCTACACCCGTCAAATTGAAGGTTTTGCCCTGCTGGAAGTGGAAAGATTGAAAAAGATAGAAATTGGGGAATAGGAAAACATAGAATTATTGTATCTTCTTTTATCATTTAATGTGTCACTTTGCATCCCTGAAACGCTATCTTTTCCTATCCCTAACCTTAATAATTTTCTATCTCTTTCTCCGCCTTCCGTAATCGAGGACTCTATTACGAATTTTAATCTTTTTTCAGCTCTTTCTCTATCTTCCGTAACCAAAGACCCTTATCTTTGTCTTTACTTCATTCTATCCCTTTAATATAAATTTTATTCTTGGTCTATCTCTTTTTCTATCTTCCGCAATTGAGTAATCTAATCATTTTCTATCCCTTAAAATCAGGGAATCCATCGAAAAGTTAGGGAATTTATTCCAAAAAGTAATTTGACGTTGATCATGTATCATAAAGACACCGTGACGTAAATTTAGATTAAAAAAGAGATAGAAAAAGATAGACGTTGATAGATGTAGTATAGGATGACGAAGAGAAGAAGAGATTGAAAAGGATAGACGGGAATTCAGATTAACAGAGGTAGAAAAAAATTGACCTGAATATATACATGATAGGATGAGATAGAGAATGGGGATGGAAAAAAATAGACGTGAACTTAGATTGACAAAGGGATAGAAAAAAATTGATGCGGATAGACAAAGGAGAAGATGAGACAGAGAAGACGGTATTGTCAAAGATGAATTCAGATAGAAAAATAGATAGAAAAAGATTGGCGTTGATGGATGTATGATACAATGAGATAGGGAAGAGGAGATTGGAAAAGATAGATGAAAATGTAGATTAATTCAGGGATATAAAAATATTGACGTGGATAGATGAAGGATAGGATGAGATAGAGAAGAGGATATTGAAAAAGATAGACGTGAATTCATAACGAAAAATAGATAGAGAAAGACAGACGTTCATAGATGTAGGATACGAGGCGATAGAGGAGAGGATAATAAACAAGATAGAAGGGAATTTAGATTGACAGAGAGATAGAAACATATGAAGAAAAAAAATAAATAAAGGATAAGAAGAGACGAAAAAAAGGAGATTGAAAGAGATAACGGGAATTTAGATTGACAGAAAGATCGAAAAATATTGATGTTGATAGAATCAGGATTGGATGTGATAGAGAAAGATTGACGTTGATAGATGAAGGATGAAAAGAGATAGTGGAAAGGGGATTAAAAAACATAACCAGAGTTTGGATTGATAAAGAGATAGAAAAATATTGACGTTTATAGAATCAGGATAGAATGAGATAGAGAAAAGAAGATTAGAAAAAAAGACGTGAATTTAGAGACAAAAAAATGGAAAAAGTTTGACGTGGATAGATAAAGGATAGGATGAGATAGAAAAGCGAGGATTGAAGAAGATAGACGCGAATTTAGATTGATATAGAGATAGAATGGGATAGAATTTCTCCATCTATTTCTTTCATAAAGATTTAAAATGATTTAAAAGGATAGGATCTCTATCTTCTTACTTCCAGCAGGGCTATCCATGTGTGGAGCGTTCCAATTATGCCACCGAGGTATTGAAAAATGTTAACAAATTTACTTTTCAGGTTTACTCTTTAGTTTAGTTAATAACACAGCCACAAAAAAAAATCTTTTTTCTGGTCTGCAGGTCAGAAGATGTTTACTATATGTTTTTGGGGTCCCTGAATCCGAATCCGAGGTATAAAAACCCCCAGCACGTCAGAGTTCTGACATAACCTCAAAAAACCTCATACAAAATCTTTTTCACGGCCTGGAGGTCAGAGGATGTTTTCTATATATTTTTAGGGTCGCTGAATCCGAATCCGATGCATAAAAAACCCAGCAAGTCAGGGTTCTGACATAACCTCAAAGAACCTCATAAAAAATCTTTTTCCAGATTGAAGGTCAGACGATGTTGACTGTATGTGTTTGGAGTCGCTGAATCCGAATTCGAGGTCCAAAAAATCCCTGCATGTCAGGGTTCTGATATAACCTCAAAAATCCTCAAAAAAAGTTTTTTTCTAGTCCGGGGGTCAGACCATGTTTATTATATGTTTTTGGGGTCGCTTAATCCAAATCCGAGGTCCAAAAAATCTCAGCAAGTCAGGGTTTTGACATAACCTCAAAAAGCCGCATAAAACTATTTTTTTCGAGTCCGGGGGCCAGAGCATGTTTACTATATGTTTTTGGGGTCGCTGAATCCAAATCCGTAGTGCAAAAAAACTCCAGCACGTCAACATGGTCTTACCTCTGGACTCAAAAAACAATTTTTATAAGGTTTTTTGAGGTTATCTCGGAACCCTGACGTGCTGGTGTTTTTTTAAACCTCGGGTTCGGATTCAGCGACCCCAAAAACATATAGTAAGCATGTTGACCTCCAGGCCCGAAAAAAATTTTTTGTGTGTGAGTCTGTAATTCTTTTTCACAGCGGAAAAGTTTTGATAGGGTAAATGTTCAAATTGGAATAGAGTAATGGTTTTTTTGGACAGGAAAATAATTTTGAAAATTTTAATTAGAAATTGTTTTATTCAGGGAAGTTCGCGGCTATCCTGATTTAATATTCTTATTAGCAATTTATTTGCCTCGTATTTCTATTTGTCTAAAAAAAGAGATGATTATGATTTTATTATGTTTTTTTTTTGTTTTTTTTTAAGCAAGTGAAAAAACACTTGCTTCACTACTTTGTTTTTTATTAATAATGCAACTGTTTGGTTGACAATAGATTTTCTTTATTTAATGAATCAACTATTTTGTTTCAACATTCGTATTTTTTGGTTGAATTCGACTGATTTTTTATTTAAAATTAAAATCTTTTCTGTTTACAAAATTTAATATCACATTATTGGTTGAGAATTAATCTTTTTCTTGGTTAAACATTTGATTACTTGGTTGGAAATTGAACCATCTTGTTAAAAAATCATCTTTTGTTAAAGATTCATCATTTTAATTGACAATTCATTTTTTTTTCGGTTGAAATTTTTTTTTCTAACTGAAAATTAAACACTTTCAGTTAAATATTTATCATTTTAGTTGAAAATTCATCTCGTTGATTAAAAGAAACTATTTGGTTAAAAATTAGACTGTTTTTTTGAAAATTCACTTATTTTGTGGAAAATTTAACTCTTTGGTTAAAAATTTCACTATTTTTTTTTTAAATTAGTTTTTTTGAAATATCAGATATTCTATTTTTGGTCGAGAATTCATTTTTTTGTTGAAAATTCAACTGTTTTTAGTTGAGCATTCAACTGTCTTCTAATACATTCAAGTGTTTATTGTATATATTTTTTTTATTCAAATTATTTTTTTTCTTTCAATTCAACTATTTTGTTTAAAAATTTTGTTTGAAAAGTAATTTTTGTATTAAAAATTTAACTTTTCCATTTTTTTAAAGGTATCTTTTTTAGTTAAAAATTCAACTTCTTTGTTGAAAATTCGCTTATTTTGTTCAAAATTCAACTCTTTAGTGGAAAATTTAACTATATTGTTGAAAATTGAACTATTTTGTTGAAAATTGCATTATTTTGTAGAAAATTCATTTTTTTGTTTAATTCAACTCTTTGTTTGAAAATTCAACTGCTTCTGGTTAAAGTTTAATCTTTTTGGTTTGAAAATTTGAATTTTGGTCAAAAATTCCAGTATTTGCTTTAATATCCAAATATTTCGTTCAAAATTTAAATATTTTGTTGTAAATTAAACCACTTATTTAAAAAGTAATCTTTTTGGTCAAAAATTCAACTGTTTTGTTGAAATAAATAAATAAAAAAATAAAAAATGTAAATTATAAACTGTTTTATTTCCATTTATAGAAGGTTTTATGTTGAAAATGTTACAAAATTAAAATTCTGGTATTAGAATATTTTAATTGAGAAATCAAAAAAATCGACTGAACCCTTCTTTTGAAAATTCAAGTTTTGATTTTTCGATTTAAAAAAAAAAATATAAATTGTTTATTAAATATACGTTGTTACACATAAAATATGTAGTGAAAAAGTTCTCATAAAATTTGGTGTCCAATGAAAACTGAGTCTTATATTTATTTATGAAAATTGAAACCCTTTTTTCAATTTACATTTGTAAACTAAGCAAAAAAGTTATTTTGTACTACAAGAACATTATGAGCCCATTAGGATATATTGTTTGAGGAATATGAGCGAACGAAATATATTGACTATCAAAACACTTTTCACATAAAATAACAATTTGCTAATTAAATTTGTTTTATTTGAAAAAAAGGAATTGAAAAAAGGACTTGATCGATTATTTTTAAAATTAAATTTATTCAGAAAAAGATCTTCTCCTTTCGCTCTGCTGGGATTCGAACGCCAGGTCAACTAATTGCCGGTCTGGTGCTCTAACCACTAAGCTACTAGAGAGATCGGCAGAAGAATCCTTTTTTTGAAACACGCTTTATTTTGCAAGATGTCTAGTAAAAATTGATGGATTATTTCCATTATTGGCTCAAAACATTTTGGGATCATCCAAAAGTTATATTCGGAAAATCAGGTAATAACAAAAAAGTTTAGGTTGAAGTTGATTGAGGCTCACCGTGAATGGTTAGGGAAAATGAAAAATTGGTCAAAGAATAATCAGGGAATTTTAAAAATAAAGTTTTGCTGCCACCATGTTGAGAGAAAAAACTAGGATTTCTATTAGAACCAATTTTCGGTTCCTGAATAGATGCAACAAGAACGAACTGAAAGGGAGCGCAAAATGATGAATTTTTTCCAAAGGAGACTCCAGTTGGATTTCCAAAGGAGACTCGAGTTGGATTTCCAAAGGAACCCAATTTTGATAGATACTTTTTCCAAAGAACCATTTTTTCTTTTGCCACTTGGACATTTTATTCAGTTGATAACACAACTCTTACGTTAATGCACACATTTAATAGAACTCTGATGGACGTATAATGAAGAGACCATAAAGGCGTATTCATACGCAAGAAACTTCTCGTCTTAAGTCATCGGTTGAAAAATTCTGTGAATCCCTAACTTAGCAATCCCAGATTGCAAGCAGTTGGTTCGTGAATGCGCCTTCATGTTGTTCTATCCAAATGTTTCCAAAGGAACCCTTTCAGGTCTTCACAGGTTTCTATCAGAGTTCAAGTTCTAAAAGTTACCAACTTTTATTCAAGCCAAAACTTTAGTCAACCCCCAGCTTTTTCCGTGTTATAGATGAAGCACAATTCTAATTTTGTACAACAAACCTATTACCAATCTTCATACAAAGTGGACCTTACAAATACAGGCCAATACAGGCTATTCATAGCATGTAAGGTGCGCTCCTTCGATAATTTATCCTAATCGCGATATCATATTTTATCGTCGCGTCTACCTCATGATATGCAATAGTATGCGAGGATTTACCTGCAGGAATCGTGACTCGCGATCGTGACTCCGAGTTTGCCGGGGACTGATAGAGTCGAAGACTTCGGTGAGGTCGCGACCTCCTCGGGGCATCGATCGAGTCCTCTTGTCGCAAATCGCATACTACGTACGTACGTACGTCGGTCCGATCCAACATGGCAGTAAGGAGTTCGATCCACACTTACACATTTGTATTTTATATTTGTGTACACACATACATATGAACACACAAACATATGAACACACACATGCACTGGAGTGGCAGGGGCGAGTTAGTGAAAATATTGACAGAAAACAGCGGGTTCAAGTTAATTAAACCAGAGTGAGACCCCGTTTCTAGGAGTGTCTCCTCCACCTCTCAATTCTCTACAGTGTATGTCCATGTTTCGTCTGTGTGCACATGTGTGTTGTACTTCGAGTGGTAATTTCCTGATGGTATGTCCGCGGGGTCACTGAAAAGGAAGCGGACAAACATTGTCCGAAATACCCTTGGAGACGCGTGCTCTTTATCGGAACTTGCACTAATTAATTTTTCCTATCAACGCCTCTATTGACACTTTTTTTAACACAAAGCAAAAAATGAGGGTTCAGTAATGTTGCGGGTCAAGTAAAACTTGGGATCATTTAGAACTGAGGCTCTAAAGGAACTCTTATTGAGGGTTCCTTTTTAGTTCGTTTATATCCGATAGATGGCCATCGGCGGGGGCTGACGTTTTCAACTGCGCATGTGCCGAAAAGCGCGGGCCTATTTGAAATCAATAAATACTATGAATAGCCATACAGATTGATATCAAAGAACGTTTTTTATTCTTCTTTAAAACAAATTAAGTTGAATTATAGAAATATCTAGCTTTTTGAAAACATTTAATATTAATCTAATATTGCAATGTTTATATCATTTTAAATAGTCCCGCGCTTCTTGTGCATGCGCAGTGGAAAATGTCGGATTTTCAACATAACCTTAGAAAATTTCACATTTCAGGTGCGATATCTTCCTTTCAGGAATTACTGATGTCTATGATTTTAGTTTCTTCATTAAATTCTTCCCAGTGCAATATTATTTAATTCGTATTATAAAGCAAAATGTGCATAATTAACTTGTAAAATGTTTAAAGTAAGTCAAGGCAGAAGTGACAAAAAGGCTCTATTAGAACCATTTGAATCTACACTTTCGGTTCCTTCAGTAACCATTCATCATTTTGGGTTCCCTTTCAGCAAGAGAGGTTCCTTTTTGTTGCGGCTCCTTTGGAACCAAAAAATGGTTCTAATAGAAACTTAAGTTTTTTCTGTGTGCATAATTAACTTGTTAAGTCTTTGAAGTGAGTCATGGCCAAAGTGACAAAAAGGCTCTATTAGAACCATTTGAATGCACACTTTGGGTTCATTTAGAAACCATTTATCATTTTGGGTTCCTTTTCAGCAAGAGAGGTTCCTTTTTGTTGCAGCTCCTTTGAAACCAAAAATTGATTCTAATAGAAACCCCAGTTTTTTCTGTGCACCGAGAAAACTGGGGTTTCTATTAGGAAGTCAAAACGATGAATTTGTTCCAAAGGAGCCACCAGTTGGTCCTCCAAAGGAACCCCATTTTAATAGAGATTTTTTTCAAAGAACCTATCATCAGGTTATGTAGCAAACTTGTAAACATTAAGGCATATTCATAAACATGAAACTTTTAGTCTTAAGTTATTGGTCGATAACTGTAAATCGATCCCTAAGTTATCAAACTCAATTTTGCAAGATGTTGGTTTGTGAATGCGCCTTTATGTTGTTTTGATTCAAGTCTCCAAAGGAACCCTTTTGGGTCTCTACTAGATTCCAGTGGAGCTAAAGTTCTAAAAAATAGGCACCTTCTTTCATTTCAACTGCAAATTCAGTGAATCGCCAGTCTTTTCCGTTAACGATGTAACTATTTTGCTACTATTATGGCAAAAATAACACTAATGCTACTATTTTCTCAAATTGCTCGCTAATGCAACTATAAATAATATTGAAGATGAAATTAGATAAAGAAGCGTCCATTAATTACGTAAGGGTGATTTTTGAAATTATGGACCCCCCCCCCCCCGCCCTTGTTATAAGGACTCGTAAAATTTCTGTAAAATTTCTAAATTTTATGGTATGTTGCAAATCAAAATCATTTGTTTGTACCATTTCTACGTTTGGTAGCCCAGTGGTCAAGAAACTTTTTGATTTAGGGCGGTTTTTTATAAGTAATAGGGGATGACCCAAAAATTATCAATCATCCATTGTTTTTCTTCAACTCATTTGGTCAGCGTTCAACTTTGTTGAGTTTAAAATCCGTTACAATTTTTTAGAATCCCGGAAATCCGTAGAAATCCTTAAAAATCCCTAGAAGTCCCTTGGAATTTCATTTCATCTTGAAATCTGTAATTATCTTTCAAAAATGATGAAATCCACTAAAATCCCGCATAATCTCATAAAATATGATAAAATCCCTCGAAAACCTTTCGAAATACCTTGAAGTTTATAGATTATAATTTTTTTTTAATTATTATAGCATTAAGTTAAATTTCTTTCGGGGTAACCGTAACTTATTCGGTTCTAGCCTCGTTATACTTTCGGGATGAAACAGTTCATATGAGAAAAGTGAGAAAGAGTAGGAGAAGGTATAAAGGACAGGTATAATTTTTTAGAGCAATCTAGAATTCGCGTGTTGCTTATCAAAATAACACGTTCGTTCGAAAACACTACTCCGATGCAGGTCGTTGATCAATCTCTCTAGCAATCACCCCAGGCGAAGAGCTTCACAAAGTCATCATGTACCATAGATCACACAAAGATACGCAAACATACTGATAGTTTCATATTAAGATTCATACTCTTTACTCTAATTACATTCTAAGTAAAGCTCTCGACGTGGGCTCATTAGTATCCAAGATTTTTGGTTTCGGGCGTCTCTCACTCCGCTGACAACTCTTCTTCACGCATGTCTAATAAACTATTTCTCGTCACACTTTTCTGTCCTAGTATAAAACTTAAACTTCCTTTACCATTCTTTCCTTGGTCTGCCTCTGGGTACGCTACCATTTACTTTACCTGAATATACTTGTTTCGTCGGTGATCGTTTTTCTTCCATTCTCTCTACACTTCATTCTTTAAAAATCCTCTCATTAGTGACTTTGCCCATTAGCGTTTTACCGCAGACATTGCGCAGGTATTTCATGCCAACCGTGGCGATTTTACTCTTATCCTTTTCTAGGTAGGTCCAGGTCTCGCTAGCGTACAGCACAGTGGGTACAAGTATAGAAGTAAAAATGTAACAAATCAAGCTAAAATTGCAATATTTAATTCTGTGCTTGTACCCACTGTGCTGTACGTTAGCGAGACCTGGACCTACCTAGAAAAGGATGAGAGTAAAATCCAAGCGGTTGGCATGAAATACCTACGCAATGTCTTCGGTAAAACGCTAATGGACAAAGTCCATTTATACGATTGACTATTTGCTATATTCTTTAAAATCATTTGAAATGTTTAAAATCTTTCAAATATTGTGAAATCTTTAGAAATATTTTTTACGCTGACGAGTGGAAAACCAAAGGTGAACTAAACACACCGCCTATATGTAATGTCATATATATGTTACAGGCAAAGTACATAATCCGGCAATATATATATATATATATATATATATATATATATATAAATAATCCTTAGGCATTATATATAATGCCCAACAGAGTCCAGGCAAAGTAGTAATACTCTCTATTATACAGATTGCCTAGGCATTATATATAATGCCCAGAAGAGACCAGGCAAAGTGTATAATAAATATTCTCCATTTGAGCTGTTTTTCGTTTTTTTTTTAACAAAATAAATTATTTTTTGAAAACAAAAATTTAATAAATTTTTGGATTTTTCGAAAACAAATATTTAAACTCGATTTTCGAAAAAAATCTACTTTTGATTTTTTTTTAAATTGCTTAAAGATAGTTGACGATGTGCTATAAAATCCCTGTAAATATAAAAATGGGATCTCCCTTAGTTTTCGAGAAATAATTGAAAATGCATTGGAATTTTTAGCGCTAATCATTTGTAATGCATAAAATACTACTTTCTATTAATAATTAGATGTTCATATAAATTGTTTAAACAATTTATTATAGTTTTTAGGAATTTTTACTTAGAATAGAGTTCGGAAGTCGCGGTTTTTCCGAGGTAATAATTGATCCAAGTTGACAAAAATATTTGTTTAAACAATGTAGTATTATTTTTAATAATATTAATTTGAATAATGCTAGAAAGTTGTAGTTTTTTTCTGAAAGATTCAACCTTTTTCTACTTTTCAATTAGTGTGAGGTAATAATGGATGCAATTTAACAAATCTAATGTTTTCTAACAAATTGTTATTGTTTATAACTATCCTCTCCTATAGTAATGCTAGATAGTTGCGGATTTTTTCTGAAATTTTCAACTTGCAGTCCAAAAACCGCAACTAATTATCATTAATGAAAAAGATAGTTATAAAAAATAGTAATCTGTTAAAAAATGTTTGCTTGTTTTATTTAATTTATTATTGGTTCGCTCGAACTGAACAGTTGATAATAAGTGAAATAATTCGGAAGAAACCGCGACTTTATAACTTTATACTTAGAAAAAATTGCTAAGAACAATAATAAATTGTTTAAATAATGTATATAAAGATCTAATTGTCAATGAAAAGTTGTATCATAAATCATTTATATATAAAGAACAACCGCAAAAACATCATAATTAGCGCGAAAAACTCGCAAAACCAAATTTTTTACTTAGGCTTTTTTGGGACCCTTCCAAACAATCTTATGGGGGTGATATTCAAAAAATAAGTTTTTATTCGTATTTTATGGCTGATTTTGAAGAAAGTGTTGAATTTCAACTTGATTTACCTAATATTGACGATTCTGAATAAAATTTACAAAAACGTCTTTTTTTCTCATGAGAAATCCGTGTTAAACTTATCCGTGTTAATTTTACAAATTGCCCGGGCATTGTAAGTAATCTCAGCCCTAACTCAGGTAATGAGTTTATATTTTTCCAAAGATAATTTAGTTAAATTTAAATTTATAATTCAATCTAAATTAGTTTCAAATTGGTATGTAATTAAACTCGAAGGTTTCATACAAATGTGCCGACAGCGAAACAGGACTTTTCCAGATGTTCTCCGCCCACTTTGTCAAGACGTACCGGTATAAAGAACAACCCTATTTTGCACTGATTCAAGATCTTTTTTTATAAATGTAAAAATCTTTTTAAAAAATAGCAATTTTGACAATTCAAAAAAATCGACTTCGTTGTTAAATGAAAAATGGTTGAAATAATTTAAAAATTTATTATATTCAAAAAGAAACGTCAAAATCTGATGAAAATAGTAAATTGAAAATTGATGATACTATTCAAGATTTTTCAACTGGGCAAGGTCTTTTTTCAATATTCCTGCAAAAAAGTGGCGAACCAAAAAGAGTTTATATGTAACAAACAAAGTTCAGGGTCAATCAAAATGTCATTCCAGCATGTCGTGTTTTTAATAAATAGCGAGTAAGCGTGTGTTGAATTCTGTAAGTGTTCGTAAATTTATCATGCCCTTCTTTAACTGCATCATTATATTGAAAAAAAAAGATTATATACTTTGCCTATCTTGTGCCAGGCATTATATATAATGCCTAGGGATTATATATAAGGCCTGGATTATATACTTTACCTATCTCGTGCTGGGCATTATATATAATGCCTCGGGATTATATAGAATGCCTACACAGAAAAAACTAAGAATAAAATTAGTTGCATGAAATTTTTTAGAGCGATAAAGTTTTGTTCAGCCAACTTCGCGTCTTTCAAAATACATGTGTTTCTCATGGAAAAACAAAAGAAAGTTTAACCGATATTTGTGTAAAGTTTATCCTTTGAAGTTAATTTTTGTTGCAAAGAATCTTTCGTCGGAAATTGATGTAAAGTTTATCTTCTGTTTTTTCCGTGTAGGCGATGTATATAATATATATTCGATTACATACTTTGCCTGAAATAGCCAGGCATTATATATAATGTCTAGGGATTATATATAATGCCTGGATTATATACTTTACCTATCTCGTGCTGGGCATTATATATAA